>PVLC010015034.1:0-37636 GCA_004027655.1 Graphiurus murinus
AATGTTATCTTTAGTCTCTCCAACCACTCAGGAGCAGACAAATTGTTTCTTTAGCTTCAGAGGTCCACATATAGAGAAGAATTGTGTCTCAGGAGGACGTGTACCCAGAGATGGTATGATTCTTAGTTTGATGGTATACATGGTGATGGTGCAAACTGAGGCATTTGAGCTGATGTGGTTTAGATGAGATTTTGAATTTTGAATTGTTGATGTAATAGGTTGAAATTTTGAGAGATGCTAGAATAAGATAAATATAGTTGGAATAGCTGTAAGACTTTGAGAATCAGGAAGCAGACTGTGGTAGGCAAATAATTCCCCCTCAAGGATATCCTTGCACTAATCCCTGGCATCTCTTAACACACTACCTTATAGGGAAAATGATGCCTTGCAAATATGAGTGAAAACAAGACTTGAAGTTTAGAGAATTTTCTTTATTGTAAATATGGACCCCTTTTAATTAGATAATTCTTTAAAAGCAATGATTTCTTGATTCAGAGAGATGACAGTTTGAGTGACATTTGATGTCTTATTGCCTTCTTTCTCTCTCTCTCTCTCTCTCTCTCTCTCTCTCTCTCTCTCTCTCTCTCTCTCTCTCTCGGGCTGGCACTATAGCAACAATCAGAGAGAGATGTCAAGGAGCTAAAATCACCCCTGAAATGATCACCAACAAGGAAATAAGAGCTTATTCCTCCTGCATGAAAATGAATTCTACTATCAACCTGAATGAGTAAGAAAACAAACCCTCCCTTAATGTCTCCGGAAATAAAAGCAGCTAAAAGATCTAGATCTTAGAAATACAAAGTCAGATCTCTGACCTACGGAACTGTTAGATGATAGATTTGTGTTATTCCAGCTTCCAAGTTTATGGTAATTTGTTATGGCAGCAGCAGGAAACTAATATAGGTGTCATGGAACAGGTGAAAGTCAAGCATAGTCTTAAAGGAATAAATACAATTTCACCAGGAAAGAGCAAGTATAGAAGCTCAGATGGCATGGTTTTCCATGGAGAGCTGTAGGTGGAAAATGTGAGAGACTGCTGCTGCTAAAGATGCAACAAGTATAAAGTTCCCAAGGAACTCCTTCCCATAGTGCATTCATCACAGTGTCATGCATGTTATTGTTTGCTTTTGCTTTTGTTGTCATTTTTAGTGTGGAAGGTGGAAGACCATAATATTTTAAAAATAATGTCAATATTTTAAATATCTGCAGTGCTTTGGTATAACTAGTTCAGACACCTAAGTAGGCTGCATAGATAAATTTTTATCTTGGAAAAATCCAGAAACAAAGCAACATATGGATTTAGATGATATCATACATCTAAATGAGTGTATCCAAAAAGATAAAGTCTTCTTTGAGTGAGAAGAAAGTAAAGGATGGAACCAAGAAAATGCTGTGTCAAGAAGAGACTAAGAGGAGAAACTAATGAAATAATCTCATGTGATATTTTAAAAATATGAGTATTATATGTATGTTGGCCAATAAAACAACACAGAAGAATTTTGAGAACAGATTTTCAATAGTAAAGTGCAACAGAGATGACAAGTAGACAAAGAATAAGAAGCAACCATTGGATTGGAAGGTAATATTGATCTTAGTAAAAGGAGTTCCCATATGTGGTGAAGTCAGAAGTCAGAATTTGAATACATTAAATGGTTAATGTGAGGTAAACAAGTGGAAAGAGTAACGTAGTCTAAAATTTCAAGATGTTGGCTGATGTGAGATATAGTACAATTATAGTTTTATACTATATATATAGTTTTATGTACATATATAGTTATATACATATAACCACACACACACACACTGTTATTGGAAGAAAAGAAAAGGATGCCAATGAGGGATATATGAGGATTCAAGACAGAAAAATTGACTAATTTTAGATATGGAAGGTGGAATCAGGTTCTAAAAGAGTCTCACATCTTAGTTGTGAATGAGGAATGCTGCCACTTCTGGTTTCTTCTATGAAAAATGAGTCATAAAAAGAGTGATAATGTAGTTTATTAGACAGCAGAAGGAGGAGAAGTCAAGGGCATTCTTACAAGATAACTTTTGTTGTGTCTGTGAAATGACACATGTTAATCTACTGAGAGGAGCATGAAGATAGAGTAGGAGAACTGAGGAAACTGAGGGTGATTTGCAATGCCCTCTGTGTTGGTCAGTTAGGGCTGCTATAACAGACATGCTCTAGACAAGGTGACCTAAAGAATTAACACTTATTTCCATAGTTGAGGAGGCTAGCAGTTTCAAGATCAAGGTGCTGGCAGATCTGATGTCTGGTGAGGGTCTCTTTCCTAGGATGTATATAGTCGCCTTCTCTCTGTGTTCCCACATGGCCCAAAGAGAGAAGGCTAGCTTTCTTCTATTGTTTATATAAACTCTAATTCCATTATAAAAGCCCATTCTCATGACCTAATTAATTCCCAAAGGCCCCACCTTCTAATATCATCACATTAGTACTTCAAATTACAAATTTCGGGTGGACATAAACATTCAGTCTGTAGTACCCTCTGAAAGAAATGAGGGAGGCACTGACCAGGGATAACTTAAAACCCAAGAAGCAAGTGATAATTTGATCATGATAATGGGTATCAAACAAAAGTTAAATCACAGATCTAGAACATGTAGTAAATAAAGAAGTCAACAAGAAGGCTAGAGACTACATTTGGAGCATTATCATTGTTATTATAAAACATATAGATTCTTGAGTATATGAACTATCATGGAAATTAGGTTACAAATAAACTGATTTGACTCTTTTTTTCTAAATTCTCAATAATTCAGGTACTCTCATTTAGCAATATTATACAGCATAGTAGATTTGATGCTATAATTTCTACAATCAAATTCTAAATATGTCATCATTAAACAGACACATGGCTCACTAAATAAGCCTATCTGCTTAAAGAGCAAAGGCAGAAGTAATATAATTAATCCAGCTCTTAATTTCTGCATTTGAAAAATATCAATAAAATGGACACACAGTAATTCATACATCACAAAAAAGATGTTTATGTGGATGAAAGGATAAAATACTTTAGCACAATTTAGACCAATGCCCAACACATACTCAATGGCCAAGAAATTTTACTTATAATTGTTGCTGTTCTTAGTAGTATATGTGGTATAGTGTAAAAGTCTAGTTGAACATTAAATTAAGTGTCTTTTTGTCCAGTGCAACATGACAGCCATAACAGTGCTGCCATTACATAAGTGACAATGGAGTGTGAGAAGAAAAGAAAAAATGTTTGAAGATTAAGAATGATGGGACTGGGAACATTTTTATTTATTTTCTCTTTAAATATTGGATAATTTCTGTCTAAATAATGGAGGTAGTGAAACTTCAGAGTTGAATAAACTCTGTAACTGTTTCTTGAAATCATCTTTTGATTACACTTATTTTCCCCACTTACTACAATAACTCCTGAAATCAGTTCATTGGGTTACTCCCTAGGACTGTTTGTAGTCATGTGAGCTGTGTTTTGATGATGGGGATCTATTATGTGCCATGTTAGGTCAGTTTATATGATTACATGATCACTCTAGTTCCCAGGATATTCTGTATTCTATCTCATGGATTCCTCTAGTGCAGAAAAACTTTGCTTGAGAAGGAGGAATAAATAAGCTATTATAAGCAGATGATTGCCTTTTATAGGGTCCTGAAGAGGATAGAGAACAACTCAAGAACCATATACAGATATTAAATTAAAAAACAACAAAAACAAAAACAAAAAAACACCACATAGAGACTCTTTGGAGTCATGGAGTTTCAAAGTGAAAAATAACTACAGAAATTCTAGTATTGGAAGTGATAAAAACACATCACTTGGAAATTCAGAGACTGAAATGACTAAAAAAGGCAAAAAGGCATAGGTTCAACACTCCAACATATAGGCACCGGTAGAAACTTCCTGAATCAGACCCCCAAAGCTCAGAAAATTAAAGCAAGAATTACAATTACAAATGGAAATACAAGAAGCAGAATTCTAAATCTTGATCTTCAATATGATCAAAGGCCTCAAAGAAAGTGTACAGAAAATGGAAGAGGAAATTGAGGCCCTTAGAAAGAACCAAAAGAGGCTTTGAGTAAAATGAGGAGTTAATAAATGAATTAAAGATCAAAATAGAAACCAACTCTGGCAGTCTAGACCACATGGAAAACCAGGTTGTCACTCTTGGAAGATAGTTTATTCAAAACTGAAAACACAATCAACAATATACAGAAGGCATTACAACAACAAAATGTAAACATCCAAAAAAATATGGAACAATATGAAACATCCTAATTTATGGATAAAAGTCACTGAAGAAGATCTAGAATCATAGACTAAGGGTATTAAAAACCTCTTCAGATTGTAATCTCAGCATTTGGGAGGCTGAGACCAGAGGATCCGGGTTCGCAACAAGCCTCAGCTACCTAGTGAGGCACTCCGCAACTTAGTGAGACCGTGTTTCAAAATAAAGAACAAAAAATAGGGCTGGGAGTATAGCTCAGAGGTAAAATGGCACTGAGCTCAATCCCCAGCACTGCAAAAAAAAAAAAAAAAAAGACAACTCTTCAGAGAAATGATTTCAAAGAATTTTTGAAACATAGAAAAGGATTTGGACATTCTTGTACAGGAGACATTCAGAATACCATTAACACTAGATCAGGCCGGGGCGGATCGCTGCCCAGCTCTGCAACGAAGAAGTAGGCTGTGGAAAAACAGGACCAGGAGCTGGGAGGACCACCCAGACGCTGAGAGCAGCAAACTCCAGGACACAGCACCCCTGGGACCCCACGCCGTACCCAGCTGGGGATTCCCTGCACCACCTACAGCGACCAGAATATGTGGGACGTTCAGCATAAGCTTGTGAGGGTTTGTCCCTGCACAACGCCTCAGCACAGAACAGTGACTGCCCAGAAGAGCTTGAAACAAGACAACCACAAACACAGCTTCTTAACAGAAGCGTGAGCGTGAAACAGGAGCTGTGGATCAGAGTCCAGAAGGAATGGGGGGAGCCAGCGCGCCATGAAACAGCAGCCACCATCTTTCCCACTAGCCCCTCCCAACGAACTTCCTGCCATTTGTCCAGACCATCACTGACCTGTGCCCCCAGAGACCAGAGGTGAAGCAGGCCAAGCAGCAGGGATCCGGAACCGCCAAGCAGCGGCTTGGTGCAGGCCGCGGACTCTATGGAACCCAGACATGAAGCTGTGATGGTCACGTCACCCAGATGCCAAAAACTACAGGCATCTCTGCAGACCCAATGACCTGGCCTGGCGTGGAGTGACATAGACCCCAGGAAAAACAAGGAAGCGGGGGCCACAAAAGCGTGCCACAAACCAGCTGGTGCCGCCTTACGTGCCAGCCCCTCCCAGCCAACGTCCTGCCAGCTATCCAGACCTCCATTGTCCTCTTGTGTCCCCAGCGACCAAGGTGAAGCAGGCAACAACGGAAATCCTAGCAGCAGGGACCTGTTAGTTGTATTGGGCCCCTGAGGTGCGGGAGCCCCTATAAGAAGGATAGACACAGGCACCTGTCCTTCTATGGGTGCACATAGGGCATCTGAAAAGGCCTGGCTTTTAGATTGCACTCCTGCCATCAGCAAAGGCAGAGAGAGACACGCAGCCAGGCCCTGTGGAGAGCCCAGAGACAGAAGCCAGCAGCAGGAGAGGCACCAATGAAACCCCCTGCCTGCACTGACAGCAAATAAAAATGATAGAGACACACTCGAAAATTTAAGCTCCATACTTATGAACTAGCAGGGTGTTTATTCTAGTGGTTGGTTGCGGTTTTTACGTTTCGGGTTTTGTGTTTTTATTTTTGTTTAGTTTTGTTTTTGGTGTTAAGTTTTATTGGTTTTTACTCAGTTTCCGTTCTGTATTGCCTTGATTTACTTATATTTGTTTGGATGATTGCTTGCTTTGTTTTTACTTGCTTAGCTTGCTGAATCTCCTACTTTTCCCTTTTACAAGCTTCCCCTCCCTCTATCCCCCCAATATTTCTCTCCTCAACATGGTACCTCCTCCCTTCTCTTTTTCTTTTTTCATGTCTCATATCAAGACCATCTCATACTACCACTCAAAACTCTATATTGATTACCAGAATCTCCTGACATACCTACTATCACTAATCTTTACAATATATCACTGCAACACACTCAAACTCTTATTCCTCTGGAACATACCTCTTCTATACCCTATTCCTGAATTCATCACTGTGACCTCTCACCCAACTTTTATCACTGATTACAACCTGTCCCTGTATATACCTTCAGACACCTCTAACACCCCCCTATAGATATTGGATGAGAAAACATACAAGAGCAGCAAAGATATAAATCTAAGAATAGGCAAACCATGGGAAGGAAAAATAACAAACAAACAACAAACTACCAACACCTCAATAACAGATCTCACCAACCCAGAATGGCAGAGATTACCAGAAGAACAATTCAGATCTTTAATACTAGAAACAATACAGGATTTTCAGAAAGAATGTAGGCAGAGCTTTAGAGAAATAAAGGAAGAAATAAAAGAAAAAATAAACAAAGAATTTGATGACATGAAAAGGAACCAAAGAGAAGCATTGAAGGAAGTGAAAGATGAAATAACTGAAATGAAGGGGTCAATACAAACTATAAAGAGCAGATTAGATCACATGGAAAAAAGAATATCATTCTTAGAAGATGACCATTCCAAAAACGAATCTATAGTGCATAATTTAGAAAAAAAAAATACGTCAGTATGAAGTGGACATCGAAGAGATCTGGGCCAATTTTAAAAGAGCTAACCTAAGAATAATAGGCATAGAAGAGGGATTAGAAGTTGAAACTTTTGGAATAAACAATATCTTCAAAGAAGTAATATCAGAGAATTTTCCAAACATAGAAAGAGAAGTTGACACACAGGTACAGGAAACATACAGAACTCCCTCAAGACAAGACCAAAGAAGAGGCTCACCATGCCACATAATAATCAAGTTGACCAATGTAGAGGCCAAGGAGAGAATTTTAAGGGCAGCAAAAGTAAAAGGCCAAGTGACATTTAGAGGCAAGCCAATTAGAATCACTCCAGACTTCCCAAACCAAGTCATGAAAGCCAGGAGAGGCTGGAGTAACATATTCCAAACCCTGAAAGAAAATAACTTGCAGCCAATGTAATACATGCCAATGGTACCCAAAGACAAGCAGAAGTAGCAACCATGATATCAGATAAATTAGACTTCAAGCCTAAGCTTATCAGAAGAGACAAAGCAGGTCATTTTTTACTAGTAAAAGGAATAATCCAGCAAGAGGAAATAACAATTATCAACATCTATGCCCTAAACATAGGTGCAGCCACTTTCATAAAACAAACTCTGTATGATATAAAGACACACATAGATCCCAATACACTAATACTAGGAGACTTCAATACTCTTCTTACATCTCTAGACCGTTCCTCTAAACAAAAGGTCAGTAGAGACGCCTCAGACCTAAAGGATACCATAAACCAAATGGACCTATTAGACACATATAGACTCTTTCACCCAACTACAGCTGAATTCACATTTTTTTCAGCTGCAAATGTAACCTTCTCCAAAATAGACCACATTCTGGGCCACAAAGCAAGCACTGGCAAATTCAAAAAATGCAACATAATTCCTGCATCTTTTCAGACCACAATGGAGTGAAATTAGAAATAAACTCCAAGAAGACCCAAAGTAACCATAGAAACACATGGAGACTGAACACCACATTGCTGAATGAAGACTGGGTCATAGAAGAAGTAAGGAGAGAAATTAAAAAATTCCTAGAAACCAATGAAAACAGAGACACAACATATCAAAACCTCTGGGACACCTTAAAGGCAGTACTAAGAGGAAAATTTATAGCACTGAGTGCTCACATAAGAAGAACAGAAAATCACCAAATAAATAACCTAATGACACAGCTCAAAGCACTGGAAAAACAAGAACAGTCTAACCCCAAAGCCAGCAGAAGATGGGAAATCATGAAAATCAGAGCAGAAATTAATGAAATAGAGAATAAAAAACAATACACAAAAACAACAAAACCAAAAGCTGGTTTCTTGAAAAAATAAACAAGATAGATAAATCATTGGCCAACCAAACCAAAAGAAAGAAGAATCAACCCAAATTACCAAAATAAGAGATGAAAAGGGTGATATTACCATCGACAGTATGGAAATACAGAGGATAGTCAGAAACTATTTTGAAAACCTATACTTCAACAAAATGGAAAATCTAGAAGAAATTGACACATTTCTAGACACATATAATCTTCCTAAATTGAGTCAAGATGATATTGAAAACTTAAATCATCCGATAACAATCAAAGAGATAGAAACAGCAATAAATAGTTTACCATCAAACAAAAGCCCAGGGTCAGATGGTTTTCCAAGGAATTTTATAAAACTTTTATAGAAGAGCTAATCCCAATACTCCTCAAACTATTCTGTGAAATAGAAACAAAAGGGACCCTCCCAAACACATTCTATGAAGCCAACATCACTTTAATACCAAAGCCAAATAAAAACAGCTCAAGAAAAGAAAACTATAGGCCTATATCACTGATGAACCTAGATGCAAAACTGCTAAACAAAATACTAGCAATGAGCATTAAAAACCACATCAGGAAAATTATCCACCATGACCAAGTCGGATTCATCCAAGGGATGCAAGGCTGGTTCAATATCTGAAAAATAATCCATGTAATCCACTACATAAACAAACTCAAAGACAAAAAGCACACGATCATCTCAATTGATGCTGAAAAAGCATTTGATAAGATCCAACATCCATTCATGCTAAAAGCACTTCAGAGAATCAGAATAGAAGGAACATACCTCAACATCATAAAGGCAATATACAATAAGCCCATGGCCAATATCATATTAAATAGAGAGTAACTGCAAGAGTTCCCACTAAAGACAGGAACAAGACAAGGATGTCCATTATCACCTCTTCTGTTCAATATAGTACTTGAGACTCTACCTAGAGCAATAAGGCAAGAGAAGGAAATCAAAGGGGTAAAAATAGGGAAAGAAGAACTAAAACTATCCCTTTTTGCAGATGACATGATATTATACTTAGAAGACCCAATAAACTCAACCAAAAAATTTATAGAACTGATCAACAAATTCAGCAAAGTGTCCGGATACAAAATCAATCTTAAAAAATCAGAAGGTTTCCTGTATGCCTACCATAAATCCACTGAAAAAGAAATCCAGAAAACAATTCCACTCACAATAGCACCCCGAAAAATAAAATACTTAGGGATAAACCTAACCAAGGAGATTAAAGACCTCTATAAGGAAAACTACAAAAAGTTGAAGAAAGAAATCAGTTAAGACCTTAGAAGATGGAAGGATCTACCATGTTCTTGGATAGGCAGAATAAATATCATCAAAATGGTCATCCTCCCAAAAGTGATCTACATATTCAATGCAATACCCATGAAATTGCCAAGGTCACTCCTCACAGACATAGAAAAATCAGTCCTTAAATTCATCTGGAAAAACAAAAAGCCCAGGTTAGCCAAAGTAGTTCTTAGCAACAAGAACCATGCAGGAGGTATCACAATACCTGACTTCAAATTCTTCTACAAAGCCACAGTAATAAAAACAGCATGGTATTGGCACAAAAACAGACACATAGACCAATGGAGCAGAATAGAAGACTCAGAAACAGACCCACAGAATTACAGTCAACTGATTTTTGACAAAGGAGCCAAAAATATAAACTAGAAAAGGATAGCCTCTTTAACAAATGGTTTTGGCAAAACTGGTTAACCATATGCAGGAAAAAGGAAATAAACTCCACTTTCTCACCCTGCACAAGAGTCAACTCAAGGTGGATCAAAGACCTGGAGGTTAGGCCAGAGACTTTGCACCTACTTGAAGAGGGCATAGGACCAACACTTGAACATATAGGCACAGGTAAAAACTTTCTCAACAAGACCTCAAAAGCACAAGCAACCCTCAGGAAGATCAATACATGGGATTGCATTAAACTGAATAGCTTCTGCACAGCAAAGGAAATTATCAAGAACCTAAACAGAGAGCCTACAGAGTGGGAGAAGATTTTTGCCAGTTACTCTACCGATAGAGGTCTAATATCTAGGATATACAGAGAACTCAAGAAAATCACAGCCAAGAAAACAAATAACCCAATTTAAAAATGGGCAAAGGATCTAAATAGACACTTCACAAAAGAAGAAATACAAATGGCCAATAAATGTATGAGGAAATGTTTCACATCATTAGCAATCAGAGAGATGCAAATCAAGACTACCTTGAGATTTCACCTAACTCCAATCAGAATGGCAATCATAAAAAACATGAACAACAACAACTGCTGGCGAGGATGTGGAGAAGTGGGGACTCTAATACACTGTTGGTGGGATTGCAAACTAGTGCAACCACTTTGGAAAACAGTATGGAGGATCCTCAGATGTATGGGAATGAACCTACCATATGATTCAGCAATACCACTTTTGGGTATCTACCCAAAAGAATGGAAACAAAACTATCAGACTGAGGTATGTGTATCTATGTTTATAGCTGCACAATTTACAATAACCAAACTATGGAAGCAGCCAAGATGTCCATTGACAGATGAATGGATTATAAAACTATGGGATATGTACACAATGGAATTTTACTCAGCCATAAAGAAGAACAAAATCATGTTATTTGCAAGGAAATGGAAGGAACTGGAAAACACTATGTTAAGTGAGATTAGCCAGTCACAAAGAGTAAAGAAGCATATGTTCTCCCTAATATGCAGATGCTAGGGATAAGATGGGGCATAAGAGGGTCTCCAAATAAAAAAGGAGAGACCTTCAAAAGCAAAGAAGTTGATTTAATCGAAGGGGTTGGACGGGGGGCAGGGGCACACTAATGTATATCAAGGTTACTCACTGTGAGAGGGAGGGAGGGCGAGGGAGTGGTGTGGGAATTCGGGGAAGGGGTCAAATGTGAATTGTGAGCACATATATTTTTATCAATTTGTTCCTAACAAAGATGTATGCTTACAATATATGAATAAAAATTTTAAAAAACAGACTAGATCAAAGAAGGACTTCCCCACGCCACATAATAATCAAAATTACTAACAAAGAGGCAAAGGAAGGAATATTAAAAGCAGGGAGAACAAAAGAACAGATGTCATTCAGGGGCAAAACAGTAAAAATCACAATGGACTTCTCAAACCATGTCATGATTACTAGGAGGGACTAGTATGATATATTCCATGTCCTGGAAGAAAAGAACTTCCAACCAAGACTGTTATATCCAGCTAAGATATCATTCAAAACTGGTAGAGAAATAAAGATGTTCCAAGACAAGCAGAAACTTAAAGAATTCATGACTATCAAGCTAGCAATAGGGAAAATACCTAAGGAAATAAGACACAAAGGAAAAAAAAAAAAGAAAATTTCAGAACCAGAGAAGAGGTGAACTCCACCAGGTGGGCAATTAAGCAAAGGAGAAATAACACTACATCAAACAGAAAATAGAACTCAAAATGACAGGAAACAAAAAACATGAATGTCAAAGGTCTTAACTCCCCAATTAAAAGACATAGACTAGTAATATGGATTAAAAAATATAATCAAACTGTATGCTGCCTGCAACACCAATTGATGTTAAAAAGACTACAGAAAATCAGAATAGAAGTAGTGTATCTAAGCATCATTAAGGTAATATACACATACAATGAACCATAGCCAACATCATATTGAATGGGGAAAAACTGTGGGAATTCCCATTAAAATCAGAAACAAGAAACGGATACCCATTATCATACTCCTTTTCAATATAGGCCTTGAAACTCCACAGCAATAAGTCAAGAGAAGAATATAAAAGGAATTTAAATAGGAAAAGAAGAATTAAAATTATCTTTATTTGCAGATTACATGATCCTATATCTAGAAGACATACATACACACACACACACACACACACACACACACACACACACACACACACAAAAAAAAAAAAAAAAACTCAACCAAAAGACTACTAGGACTGATTAACAAATAGTGGGATATAAAATCAACCTATAAAAGTCAGTAGCTTTTCTTCATGCCAACTATGAATTCAATGAGATAGAAATCGAGAAAACAATTCCATTCACAATAACCTCAAAATCAATAAAATACCTAGGCCTAACCAAAGAGGTAAAAGACTTCTACAATGAAAATTATAAAACACTAAAGAAAGAAATTGAAAATATCAGAAGATGGAAAGATCTCCCTTGCTCTTGGATAGGCAGAATACATATTATTAAAGTGACCATTCTACCAAAAGTTATCTACAGAATCAATGTAATCCCTATCAAAATATCAATATCATTCTTCACAGACCTATAAAAATCAGTCACAAATTTTGTAAGGAGAAACAAAAGACCCAGAATATCAAAGCAGTTCTCAGCGATAAGAACCATGCAGGTGGCATCACAATTTCTAACTTCAAATTATACTACAGAGCTAGAGTAATAATAAAAAGAGCATAGTATTTTCATAAAAACAGACATATAGACCAATGGAACAAAAGAGAAGATATAGAAATAATCCCACATACTTATAACTAATTGATTTTCAACAAAGGTGCCAAACACATACATTGAAGAAAAAGCCTTTTCAACAAACGGTGTTGGGAAAACTGGTTATCCATTTATAGAAAAATGGAACTAAATCCTTACCTCTTGCTCTGCACAGGAGTCAACTTGAGATGAATCAAATACCTGGAAGTTAGATCAGAGACTGTGAAGCTACTAGAGGAGAGCATAGGTCTAATAATTCAACATATAGGCATAAGTAGAAACTTCCTCAACAAGACCCCCAAAGTTCAGGAAATGAAAAAAATAATAAATGGAATGGCATTAAACTAAAAAGTTTCTGCACATCAAGAAACCATCAAGAGTCTAAAGAGTAAGCCTGTGGAATTGGGAGAAAATCTTTGCCATCTATCCCTCTGATAGAGGACCAATATCTAGAATATAAAAAGAACTTTAAAAACTTTATACTAAAAAAGCAAGTAATTCAATCAAGAAATGGAAAAAATAATTGAATAGACACTTCACAAAAGAAGAGATACAAATGGCCAATACATACATGAAAAAACGTTCAACACCATTAGCAATCAGAGAGATGCAAATCAAAACTACACTGAGATTCCATCTAACACCAATCAGAATGGCAATCATCAAGAAGCCAAAAAACATTAAATTTTGGCAAGAATGTTGGGAAATAGGAACTCTTCTACACTGTTGGTGAGATTGCAAGTTATTTTAGCCACTATGAAAATCAGTGATTCCTCAGAATACTGAGAATGAATCCACCATATGATCTAGCTATACCACTCCTGGGTATTTTTCCAAAAGAGCCAAACTCAGAGAACTACAGTAATATATACATATCCATATTCACAGCAGCACAATTCATAGTAGCTAAATTATAGAACCAACCTAGATATCCATCAACAGATAAATGGATTACAAAATTATGGGAAATGCACATGATGGAATTCTACCCAGCAATTAAGAAGAACAAACTTATGTCATTTGCAAGAAAATGAAAGGACCTGGAGAACATTATGTCTGTTAAGTGAGATTAGCCAGTCACAGAAAGTGAAGGATCATATATTTTCTCTAATATTCACAAGATAGGGAGTAATTGGAATGCCAGAGTGACTCCAGATAATTGAGAAGAAACCACACTAGAGCTAGGGAAGTGGTCTAAGGAAGGGGAGAGAGAAGACTGACATTCATTAGTGAAAATACTACCATCAACTATGTGTACACATATAAATATACCAATATTAATCATCTCAGTACTCTGTATTGAGAAGAGGGGAAATGGGGAGGCAGGTGCCCCACCAAGTGCTGTGTGTATGTATGTCACCGTCAAGATGATTTACATTATGATGTGAGACTATAATGCACCAATAGAAGCATGTAAAAATAAATAAGTATATTATATCTACATAATGTTTATTTAGAAGGATAAATATAATTTCATTGTCTTTCTTCTCAGTTTTATGATGGTATATTCCAGTGCTTACTGATTTTTTTTTTGTTTTGATTATTCCACTTTCCTACACAGAAAAATTATTAAGGAAAAAAAACTGGTCACCTCAGGAGCTTTTAATTTGCGATACTTTTGTTTCTGCCTAATAAATGTTTGTGCCAATATTATTAGTCTTAAATAGCAGAGAGAGAGAGAGAGAGAGAGAGAGAGAGAGAGAGAGAGAGAGAGAGAGAGAGAGAAACAAGAGGTTCAAGATATACTTATTGTTTAAAAGCCAAGGATAAATATTCATTTCGATCGGTTCACATATGAATGTAGTTCTCTTTTCTATATTTTTATTCTCTATATCTGCTTATTTCAATATAACCTTAGAGATGGGGAAAGGAGATGATCTAATAGATAAGCTTAGAAGAATAGAAGAATACATGAGGTCCATAAATACTGTAATCTCTAAAATTAATTTCATAATTTTTGCCACTGCTTCACCCACATAGCTGATTAGAAAATTTAAACACATGAAGCTTAATAATATCTCCCATTTTCTAGAATCAGCCCCAACTAAACTTTCAAAATAATCTGTTATATTACATCTAATTCTATTTAAATCTAGATATGAGCATATGTGGAGAAACAAAGTAAAATTAAGCTAAGTTGGTCTGCTACTTTTAACAAAATTTCCAATATTTTCTTGACTGTACTATCTCTTTGTATTAGTTATATATGTAAATATATTTTACTTGCTTCCATAAAGTGAAAATATCAACTTTCCCTCTGGCTATTTTCACAGCATTCTGAAAAAAAATATCAGGCTATGAGTTATTTCACGAAGCTTATTTTTCACATACTTTATGTACAGCAAAACATAATCTTTCTTCAAAAACAAATACCCTACTTTTACAAAACCACTTACTGGAAATTTTTTTGTCTTTTTTCTTGCTATTAACATACTTTTCCTTAATATATGGTATTTTCCAAGCCTCACAATTGACCAAATAAATAAAGAAGCAAATAGGAACTTTGTAAAATCACATATATTTCAGGACTCAAAGGTAAAATAAAGAACTGAAGAGCCAATGTTTGAGGTCAAACAATCTCCAAATAACCACAGGTCAGAACTAAATAAGTTAGAAGTAGGAGATAATAGGAGTTTAGGATTTAGCTCAGTGGCAGATCACTTGTCTGGCATGTACAAGACCCTGGGTTTGATCTTCAGCCCTGAAAAAAAAAAAAAATGTGAGCTAAATAAAAGAAACTCAAAGTAAGAGAGATAGTGAATTGTGAAGAAAAATTGATAAAATGTCACATGCATTTCCTAGTTTTTAAGTTAATTCTTGTAAATGAAATAACAACAACAAAGAAAACTTATCCTGTACTTAGGAACTTACTATTAACATGATTATGGCATTAGTTTTACAAATAATACTTTTCTTATTTTCCTTGATCTTCTCACAGTTCTCTTGCAGATTTCAATGAGGTCTAGTTATGGTATAACTTATTCTTATTTAGAAAATGACATTTATCTTGTAATATTATTTGCATTTTTGCAAAACCATAATATTTTTCCATTTTTCTAATGAGTTATAGTAAGTTGACAAACTAATCATAGTAAAATGTCAGCTTTTGGATGAAAACTTGTGTATATCACAATGATATGCATGTTGCATAAAATCTCACTGTCTTGCACTAATATTATGCCAGATGGTACCATCTTGCTGTGGGGAAACCATGAATCTAGTATTATATTTCAAATTAGAATAGGTTGATCTTATTATAGACTGTGAAATAGCACTGAAGCTCAGATATGCTATTGCAAATCAGCTCACTTATGATATTAAAAATGAAAATTTATGAGATGTTCCAGAACACTTTTGCGGTTGAAGTGGGATATTTTAATATCTGTAAGGAGTTTGAGAGAAATTAAAACTTCAGCCAGGATAAGGAAGGGTGAGGACAGAAGTCTAAAGCCACAAATCTGATCACCTAAGAGCAAAAGAATCAGAGGGAAGCTAAATAAAAAGGAGTAGGAGAGGTGGATGACAAGTCTTAACAGGACTCTGAGACTCATAGGGGCTGAAAAAAGCCAACAAGTGAATGAAGTAGGCCAGGCTTCTTGAATCTTCATGATTACAGAAGAATTCCAAAATGCAAACAAACTGACTTAGTGCAATTGCAATAAATGACAGCCTATATAACATCTCATTGGTCTCTACCTGTCTCATCTTTTCAACCATATTTCTTACTAATCTCCCTCACCTCTCACCCCACAAGCACACCATCTCTGTGCTCTTATTCAAACATCGCATTTGTATTCCTTTCCTAAGGCTGCTTTAAAAATTACCAGAATATTGGTGACTTAAAACATAGAAGCTTATTCTCCCGGAGTTCCAGGGGCCAAAAGTCTGAAATCATAACATCAGCAGAGCAGTGCTCCTCCACAGGCTGTGAGGAAAAATCCTTGCTTTGCTGCTTCCAAGTCTAGGTGGCTCCAGCTATTTTGAAGCTGTAGCTGTAGCACTCCAGTCTCCTCATGGTCTTCACATGTTCTTTTCTAAGTGTCTGTATCAAACATCCTTTGCACTTTTCTTCTAAGGACATTTGCTATTAGATGCCACTGGATAATCCAGAATTATCTCAAGATCCTTAAGAGCATCTACAAAAGGTCCAAATAATTTCATTTATAATTCTGAGACTTGAAATGGTGACATGTATATTAGAGAATCAACATTTAATACCCTACAAAACATATGCTTTCATTTCAGGCAGTGCATTGTTTTTCCTGCTTCTTGGGCCTAGAACTCTCTTTTCATCTCAATGTGAGTAGCCTACACCCCCGCCCCCCCCACACACACACCTTGCTCAGGACTTTGCTCTCATTTTATTTATCTGAGAAGGTTTCCCAGAATATATTTAGAATTGTAGCATTCTCACCATAATTCACAGACACTTAAGAGCTTCCTTTTTGTCATTTTCTACATGCCACTTATTACCACATAGCATATTATATTTTCATTACATTTTTCTATTTCTATCATGAATATGTAAGCTCTACATACAACTTATAACCATGTAGCATATTATATTTTCATTACATTTTTTATCTTTGTCCATGAATATGTAAGCTTTCCAAGAATGAGGATCATTATCTGTTGTTTAGTAGTTTCCAGCACTTAGAAGAGTGACCAGACTAGAATATAACTGGCAGTCAGCAAATAATATTTTAATGAATTTAAAAATGTGAACATTGAAAATGTAAGGCAATGTTTGAGAAATGTGAGCTCTCTTAAGTCAGTTTAAAATTAATGAGGGTTAGGTCTTGTGCCGTGGGTGAATAATATCCTTTTCAATAAATGACACTGTATAAGTTTCATATCCACCCATATTGTTAAAAAAAGACTCTAAGATCTTAACTCACACTATTCACAAATATCAATTTTGAATGGATTGCAGATGTAAAGAAGAAAAGCGTAACAATAATAATTTTGGAAGAAAATATAGCAAAGAATGTCTTCAGACACTTGGGGTAGGCAAAGATTTCATTTAAAAATAATAAGAAAAAATGATAGACTATACTTATTGTTTTTAAATATTTATTTTTTATTGATACATTGTAATCATAATTTTGCTGAAGTTTAAGGTGATAGAGGCATACATGCACACAGCACTCTATGAGCTCACCCCTAGTTCCCACCCCTTCCTTGCTCCTCCCTCCTTCCAATGCTCAGCACAGTGATTGTCCTTGATAAGTGTGCTCATCATGTCCATTGAGGTGTTCGCTCTTCAAGTCTTCCTCCCTCTCCCATCTACCTCAGTTAGGTTCCCTGCTTCACTATGCTAAGACTGCTTTTCCTCTTTTATCTAGAGTCACTCTTGTGTTCCAATTTATCCCTCACTTCTGCATATGAAGATTATTTAACCTTTCACTTTTTGTGACCGAGGAATCTCACTTAGCATAATATTCTCCAGTTCGATCCATTTCCCTGCAAATGTCATAGTTTTTTTTTTTCTTCTTCTTTATGACTAAGTAGAATTCCATTGTATATATCCAGCTATACCACTCCTGGTTATTACCCAAAATAACTGAAAGTAAACTACTAGAGTAATGCATGCATATGTATATGTATGTTTATACATATGTATGAACAATTCACAACTGCCAAACTATGGATCCAGCCAAGATGTACATCAACAGATGAATGGATTACAAAACTATGGGATATATACTCATTTAAAAGCTGTTAATATTAGTTTAAAATTATATACACATATGTGTGTGTGAGAGTGTGTGTGTGTGTGTGTGTGTGTGTGTGTGTGTGTAAGTTAAGTTTAAAGGCAAACTATGGACATATAAAGATTATTTGAAATTTTTATTCCTAACAATGACCCAGACAAATTTTAAAAGGCACACAACAAAGAAGGCTATCCTATCCAAATGCCACTAGAGATAAGACAAAATAGCAGGTTTTTTTAATCAATTATCATAATGATATAAATAAAGCCACAATATGATACTAGTATATAAGTCATTAGAAAAGCTAACATGAAAAGACAAACTATTTGTTGTTGTTCATGTTTTTGATGATTGCCATTCTAATTGGGGTTAGGTGAAATCTCAGGTTAGTTTTGATTTGCATCTCTCTGATTGTTAATAATGATGAACATTTCCTCATGCATTTATTGGCCATTTGTATTTCTTCTTTTGTGAAGTCTCTATTTAGATCCTTTTCCCATTTTTGATTGGGTTATTTATTTTCTTAGCTGTGAGTTTCTTGAGTTCTCTGTATATTCTAGATATTAGTCCTCTACCTGAAGAATAGTTGGCAAAAATTTTCTCCCACTCTGTGGGCTCTCTGTTGAGGTTCTGGATAGTTTCCTTTGCTGCACAGAAGCCTTCAGTTTAATGCAATCCCATGTATTATTATTGATCTTCCTTTGAGTTGTCTGTGCTTTTGGAGTCTTGTTGAGAAAGTTTTTACCTGTGCCTATGTGTTGTAGTGTTGGCCCTATGCCCTCTACAAGTAGCTGATCTGACTTCCAGGTCTTTGATCCACCTTGAGTTGACTCTTGTGCAGGTTGAGAAAGTGGGGTTTATTTCCATTTTCCTGCATATGGTTAGCCAGTTTTGCCACACCATTTGTTAAAGAGGCTATCTTTTTTTCCAGTGTATGTTTTTGGCTCCTTTGTAAAAAATCAATTGACTATAAGTGTATGGGTTTGTTTTTGAGTCTTATATTCTGCTCCATTGGTCTATGCATCTGTTTTTGTGCCAATACCATGCTGTTTTTATTACTGTGGCTTTATAGTATAGTTTGAAGTCAGGTATTGTGATGCCTTCTGCATGGTTCTTGTTGCTAACAACTATGTTGGCTATTCTGGGCTCTTTGTTTTTCCAAATGAATTTAAGGACTGATTTTTCTATGTCTGTGAGGGACACACCCTTATACATTGTTGATGAGATTGCAGATTAGTGCGATCACTTTGGAAAACAGTATGGAGGATCCTGGGACGAATGGGAATGAACTACCATATGATCCAGCAATACCACTTCTGGGTATCTACCAAAAATAATGTAACCCAAACTATCAGATTGATGCATATGTATCTATGTTTATAGCTGCACAATTCACAATTGTCAAACTATGGAACCAGCCAAGATGTCCATGAATAGATGAATGGATTATAAAATTATGGGATATATACACAATGGGATTTTACTCAGCCATAAAGAAGAACAAAATCATGTCATTTGCAGGGAAATGGATGGAACAGGAAAACATTATGTTAAGTGAGATTAGCCAGTCACAAAAAGTAAAAAGATAGCATGCTTTCCCTAATATGTGAAACCTAAGGAGAAAATGGGGCATAAAAGGGACTCCAGATGAAGAAGGAAAAATCTTAAATGAGCAAAGAAGGTGACTTAACTGAAGGTGATGGGGGGGGTACCCTAATGCGCATGATGTACAAACATATCAAAGTCAATCATTAAACTGAACTTGAGAAGGAGGGAGGAGGAGGGAGTAGGATGGGAATTGGGGAAGGGTTAAATGAGAAATGCCTGCATGTATGCCCTTACCAGCTTGTACCTAATAAAGATGTATGATTACAATGCACCAATTTAAAAAATTACAAAAAAGAAAAGACGAATCGTAATGGATTTTATCAGGAATATGGAACAACTGGAAGTATGATAAGGTGCTGGTTAGAATGTAATTGAGACAAATACTTTGGGCCACTGTTTGGAAGTATTCCAGGACCCTAACCAATACATGCTCAGTAATTTCAGTCTTGTATTCCCAAATCCAGTAGAAAGAAATGTTCATTGGTAGACTACTGCACAGCAATGAGAATAAATAAAATTCAAAAAGTCAAGGTAATGGTTACCTTTGTGGGTGGAGTAACCCAAAGCATTCATAAAGGAACTTCTGAATAATATTCAATTTCTTGATTTGAGTTCAAGAAATGGAGGTATACAATCTTTGTGATCATTCATCAAGCTGTACCCTAATGATTTTTTAAACTTTTATGCATGAATATCATGCTATACTTTTGAAAGTTTCTTTTTTAATATCCACTACTCTTCCAGAAGTCTTTTATATGTCACCCTACCATATGTGTGATACCATCCTTCTTTCAGTCAATGCCATATGTCCCCTCAAGTGTTAGCAGAGAAAACTCTGAGAATTCAGAGAAATCTTGAATCAGTTGAGGTTTCAAGTTTAGCCTGATAGAATCGTGCACTCTTAGGACTTGGGAGGCTGAGACAAGAGGATCCCAAGTTCGAGGCCAGCCTCAGAAACTCATCAGGTTTTTACTGAATGTCTAGTAGTGCGCTGATTGGCCACTAGCATCTCTCTGCACCCTACACAAAGGAGGAGGAAGAAAAGTTTGAGTACAATGGTAAAACCCTTAAACAGTTCAGCAGGTGCCCTGTGAAGCAGAAGCATATGTTGAGAGGCCAAATGTGGATGATGGATTTCTTACTGTGCACACCCGTTCCTTTTCTATGCAAAAAGTATCACAAATCTGAAATACTCCAAGTTCTTATGTTTCCTTTTGTTGTTTTTTTTGTTTTGTTTTGTTTTGTTTTTACTGTAATTACTTTCTCTTCTCCATATTGTCAATGGGTCTCAAATGTTCTTTCTCCTTTTCAAGATCTCTCAGTTGCCTTCTCAATGCTTGAGACAACTACACAATCACTGTTCAAGTTCTTATCTTACTATTCCTTGAGCAGAAGATGCTTCCGGGTGACCCTGGGAAAAGCCTGAGTTCAGGCTTCAACTCTATGACTCTATGACCACTTCTGCATTTATTGTATCAGGAGAGTTGAGTAAGTCTTTCTCTGGTATTAATGACTCTGAAGGGAATTGAAAATCCTCTTCCTCTCTCCCTTATCTGTGTTATCAGATCAGATAATGAATGCTGATTGAATGAAGTTGACTATTAAACTGCATTTGTAATAAGTGGTAGGTGGAGTGTTGGTGATTCTTTGATTATAATTAATCTGCTTAATTTAGGAGGGCTTCTTGACAAAAACTTGGGATTCAAGTAAAAAACATGATCTCAGGGGAAAAAAAATAAAACTTCTGAACAATTTTTATCTTGTTCAAAAATCAGTGATAATACTAATTCCCAGAGGACATTATAACATCTCAGCAAGGTACAAATAAACCATGATGATGGGAGTATTATTTATAATGATAATTTGAATTCTTTATACTATTAGTAATTTGTCTTCAAAAAATTGTAATTATCATATAAGGCCTCTAAAGTAGGTATTATAATTATCCCCTCAATATTTTCTTGGCCTTGACTGTCCCTCAAGGTCCCACAGCTAGTACATGTTGAAACAAAATGTAACCAAGAGCCAGAACAAATCTAACATAAGGGATATTATTATATGAAATCAAGCAGCTGGCCTGGAATGCTAGTACATACTTTTAACCCCAGTATATTGGAAAATGAGACCAGAGAATCACAGGTTCCAAGGCCTGTCTCAGAAACTTAGTGAGACCCTGTTTCAAAGTAAAAAATATAAGTAGGCTGAAGATAGATAGAATGGCACTGGATTCAAACCCCAGCACCAAAAATAAATAAATAAATAAATAAATAAATAAATAAATAAATAAATAAATAAATAAGAAAAGGAAAAGAAGAAGAAATCAAGCAGCTTTCCAGAAAGACAAATATAATTGGAATCCATACTATAAATTGTGATAACATTTTTGTAATAAAATTCTATTTTATTCTCAAAATGCTAGATGCATTTTTTTTCTTTTTTTTTAATTATAATAATTCGTGCCTTGTGTATATACATTTTTGTTAGGTACAAATTGATAAAGACAAATGTACACACATTTCTCATCTGACCCTTTCCCCAATTCCCACCCCGCTCCCTCGCCCTCCCTCCCTCTCAAGTTCAGTTCAGTGAGTGATCTTGGAAATCGTAGGATATAGCATTATCAAACTTTTGTGAAGATTCTGTGAATTAACATTAAATGATTCAAAGTTAAAGGGTTTATTTTATTCTCTCAATCAAAAATAATGCCATAATAGCTATTTAAACTAGCTAGTGTGAGCCAGGTATGGTATAGCATGCCTGGAATCCTATACTTGGGAGGCTGATACAGGTAGATCCCAGGTTCGAAGCCAGCCTCAGCAACTTAGCAAGACCCTCATCAACACAGGGAGACCTGATTTAAAAAGAAAAATGGGAGAGTTAAGCAGGGTATCTCAAAGGTAGGATATTCCTAGATTCAACCCCAAGACCAAATTAAGTAAATAAATTAGCTAGTGTGAAATACCCATGTGAATAGACAGGCTGGTATGGGAAATTAAGAGAGGGAGGTCTAAAGCTAACCATAAAAAGAGAAGTGAGTGATTGTTTGTATTATGTGGTGGAGAACACCTAATATCTATTGACATAAAGCTAAGCAGATTTTTGTAAGAAATTTAGAGTCTTCATTGTCTAAATAATCTATGACAAGTGCTCTCCATTTAATGTGACTAAAGGGATGACTCAGGAGCTGCTGATAAGGATACTGGGAAATGAAGATCCTTTGGTGGCTGGCACTGACCAGCACAACTTTGAGGCTGCAAATATGTGTGTCAGCAATTTGCGTAATGCATTAGTCACAGCTCCATGTCAGAGAAGGACAGAAGATTTGGGGGATCTGCATCACAGAAAGAAAAATTACTAAATATTTCAGTGTGCAAAGGAGTATATTTTAGACTCAGGTATTAGCAAAGCATTTGAATAAATGAGAAAATGTATGTGTTTATTATATAATATAAGACAAATGAAAATTTTAGCAATATCTCATAATAGTTCCAAAGTCCTTAACACCCTCTGTTGTATTCTTTTTACTAATACTAGCAAGACCAAAATAAACCAAACCAAGACAAAAGCAAACCTTTTACAATGTATGAGGTTATTCCACAGATACCATAATACTGTGTGTGTGTATATATATATTTTAAATCAGCCTTACTGCTCTTTTCCTCCTCCTCTTAATCCTTCTTTTTCCTCTTCAGGCAAGGACACTGAGCCTTGGGAGTTTGGATCATATAATAAAAGTGGTTGAATAAGTTGCTTCAGTATTGGTGCATCCTAATATTTAGCAGGTGCACCAATTCTGTTTTAGTTCACTATGATTCCATTTGATCATGGGACCACTTCCCACTGACTGAACAGTGTCTGTCCCAAGTGATTCATAAGTGCCTGCACATTGGCAGGTAGAAACCTAAAATTGCCTCTCCCACTGCTGCAGATGTTTTCAAATTATCTAGGTAAATGATGTTGTCCTTAAATAATTAAATCAGAAAGTGTATCTTTGTGTTTTTTTTTTCCAATTGTTCAAAACTGAATGCATCTCATTTGGTCTTCAGATTGTTGCCTAGCTTCTTCTCAGTAGGTACAAGTTATCAAAGACATGTGGCCTAAAATAATGGTGCCTGCTACTCTATTCATGCAAATCAAGTATCTTTTCAAAACAAACAACCATACACACATACACACACACCACTTGAGTATATTCAGTTCTACAATTGTTGCAGTGTAGACTTGCTTGAATGCTTAACTATTGGAGCAGACAAGATTAATTTTGTTAGATACAATTTTAGTCAGCACCTAGTGAACATTAGGCACTGTGTCAAATCCCAGTCATTTGACTAACTCACAGGCGAGAAGGAGAAGCAACAAATAAAATTTGATGTGACAGATTCCAAAGAACTATGAGAATGTCAAGTTAAAAACGAATAATCCTTCTTATTATGAGCCAAGTGCTGAAAAGATAGCACAGTAAAGACCTTTGGACTAGATGTTAAGTATGGCCTGAATTTCATCAGAGAAATGAGTGGGAGTGAGTTTTAGCCAGAAAGAAAGACACAGAGACATCAAATATGATATGATAGCATGACCAAGGGATGGTGACATGTATAGTTCGATACATATAGGGTACATAGGACTACCCACTGAAACTGAAACTCTAAATTAGATTTAAGTCAGATTCCAAAAGACTCATATTTATAGGAAAGGAGAGAGAATTGTAGTTATTCAGTAGGTAAATGAAATAATTAGTTTGGTATTTTAGGACAAAATTTAGTTGTAGGAAAAATCAGAAATTAAAAAAAGGTGTAGTAGAGAAGAAGTATAAGTTATTAAAGTGAAAAAGGGAGAACTAACAAGGTGTCTTAATTATTTACTATCAATATCAATGACTAACAATATTTATATCTGTCAAAGCAGATATAAACATTTACGTTGACATTTTGGGCTTAATATTGGGTGAACCATGGTAAAATTTAGTAAGATAAGGAGAGAAACAAGAAAAAAGAAGCAAGTGGGTATGGGAAGATACTGCTTCAATACAGTAAATTTTGACTTTGAGTTGGTTGTGAAAAATCCAAGCAGTTTTATCCAGTAGGAAATCAAAATAAGTGTCGCTCTTCTCACCTTATCGCGAGCTGGCTTAGATTGCCAAGACAGGCAAGAACTGGTTGAACTGAAATTAGCCAACCTAGAAGAATAAAGGAGAATTGCAGAGAAAACCCAAGTCAGGGTTTTTTTTTGCATTGATAAATATTTTTATACTTTTATTGATGCCTTGTAATTATACAACAAAGTGAGGTTCAAAGTGATACATTTATATATGTACACATCACTTGATGTGCTTCTCTCTGGATGCTACGCTGCTCCCACTTCTCCCCATACGTGTTACAGAGATTGACAGTGATACCTTCATATATGAATATAGCATTTCTTCTTCAAACCTCCTTTTCCCCTTCCGTTCTCCTGCCACCAGCCCCTTTCCCTCATTCTATTGGTCTCTCTCCTCTTTTATCTTAAGCCCCCACCCCACCCCATTTTCTCCTTAACTTACACATAGGACAGAAAACCTATGACACATATGACCCTCTAATTTCTGAGTCTGACTGATCTCACTTAATGTTCTCCCATTCAGTAGACTCTCCAGACTCTCAATTGTTTCATTTGCTGTGAAAAGTTTTTTAGTGTGATGTCATCTCACTTAGTAAGTTTTATTTTCTGTGCTTTGTTGGTCTTATTGAGGAAATTTCTACCAGTGCATATATGTTAGAGAGTTGGTCTTATGTTTATTTTTTTTAATAATTATGAAGTTTCTGGTCTAACTTCTAGGTCTTTGATTAATCTCAAGTTGACTGTTTTGAAGGATGAGAGATAGTGTTCTAATTTCATATTTCTACATATGGATATCCACTTTTCTCAGCACCATTTCTTGAAAGAGCTTTTTTTTTTTCCTCCAATGTATGTTTTTAGCTCCTTTGTCAAAAATCAACTGATGAGGCCCACACTTTTAATAATAATGGACCTCTTCCCACCTGAAATTCCTGAGAAGCTCAGTAAACAAAGGATCTCTAAAAATGTTGACCATTGATCAAGCCCAGGCATCACTAAGCATCCACCAATGAAATGTCAGGAACCTTAGAATATTTAAAAAAGGGGGCCGGACGGCCTACCTACCTTCTCATGGGGGAGTCTCCTGTAAAAAAGAACTATAAAGACTCCAAAGTCATTCGCTCCCTCTTGAGATGGCCTGCATTCTCCCTTGAATGTGTATTCCCCAGTTTCCTAAATAAACCTCTGTCTTTTTCTCTGGAAAAAAAAAATCAATGAACTTTAAGTGTATTTGTCTCGTATCTTTTACTATTTTCCATTGGTCCATATGTCTGTTTCTGTGCTAATGCCATGATGTATTTGTTACTATAGCTCTGTATTATAATTTGAAATTATGTATTGTGATGCCTCAGCATAGTTCTTATTGCTGAGAATTGCTTTGGCTATTCTGAGTCTTTTATTCTTCCATATAAATTTAAGGACGTTTTTCTAGCTCTGTGAAGAATGACATATTTTGATAGATATTACATTGACTGTGTAGATCACTTTTGGTAAGAATGGCCATTTTGTCAATATTTATTCTGCCTATCCAAGAACACAAGATGTCTTCCCATTTTCTAAAGTCTTTCTCAGTTTCTTTGTTATGGGCTCATAAATCTTTCTTGCTTTCCCCTTCCTCTTAACATCCATTGTTCTTGTATCTCTCTGACAACAGTTAGCACCTGAGGATCCCCTTCACTATTTCTCCATGTCACTCACCATCTCCTATTTTTTCCTCCTTAATATGAATCCAGCTTTTCTTCCATACATATTGTTTATTACATAGTTAACCAGTCAAATAAAAGGAATACATCTGTGAGGAACTGACTGTTATCAGCAAGCCCTCTGAGACATATTTGTTAACAGAAAGCAATTTGGAATTGATAGCATTTAAAGCAGTTAAAAAGTTGCCTTTGGGTATAAACCAGTCTGTTTTATACACACTAAGAAGTTAGTAAGAATGTTAAGTATGAAGAGAGATAAAGTGGAATCAGAAAGGAGAACAGATATTTTTAGTTTAAAATAAATACTAACTCAGCTTAACAAGTTAATTTAGGAAAAAGGAGATAAAGGAAAGAATTCAAATAAAAAAATACATGAGCCAAACAATAAACTAATTATGATTCATTTACTAATTCTTCCACAAAAGAGATAAAGGTAAATGTATACTCACTATGATGATATCAATAATTGTTTTTGCAATATGTATTATATATATATATATATATTCAATTAGCTACTCAGTACTGGTGATGGAATCCAGGAATGCTGTACCACTGAGCTACACTCCCACACCTATTTATTTATTTATTTATTTTTATTGGTGCATTATAATCATACATCTTGTTGAAATTCAGGGTGATAGAGGCATACATGCACACAGTACTCATTGAGCCCTCTACTAGTTCCCACCCATTCCTTGCCCCTTCTTCTCCTGCTCAGCACAGTGATTGGCTTTGATATATTTATTTGAAATCAGAGTCTCCTTAAGCTGCGTGAGCTGTTCTTGAACTTGCAATCCCCCTGCCTGAGTCTCCTGTGTCACTAGATTTACAGGTATGCACCACAGTGCCCAGCAACTTTTATAATATTCTTGATTAGGGACCAGAGTCAGGATGACATAACTTCTATGTATAATATCTTATCTATATGGTATAACACGAGTTCTTGCTTATAATTTACAAACTAGCTTCTTCTTAAATAATTAAAACCACAAATTAAATTAGTTAGAAATTATGAAAAAATGAAGGAAACAAAACCTTGTCAACAGAGTATTTGATAAGTACTGGTAGGTTGTTGCATGCATTTCAAAAGTGGAGGGAGTTCTTTTTGAGTTTGGAGGTGTTAAAGAGACATAATAGTTCAACAACTGCACAGGTAAGTAAGTGATGTTTATGAAAGATGGTTGAATGCTAATAATTACAATAGGCAACCAAAAATTATGTCATATAACTATCTTCTTTTCATAAAGAGTACCAGGAGTCTGTTTTTATAAGTTTATCTTCACAACTGAAAGTCTATATTGATTCAGTCAAATAATTATAATAAACTCTAAGGAAATCTTATTTAACAGATAAAAGTAAAAATGGTAATGATAACTTTATATATTGTTTCATGTCTTTCTAAGTATTTTATATGTATTATGGTATTGTCTTGCCTCAGGAAAACAATTTTTACATTTGTAGTTTTAGAAATAAGAAAACTATTATGATAGTTTGTTGAGGTTATAAATATGGATAATCACTCAGGTTAGGTAGACTATGTTTTGGAAAGAAGTTGCAGCAAAATGATAAAATTTGAGAATATTATGCTAAGTAAGATTAACCCATCTCAAAAAGGGAATAGTTACCTGTTTTCTATTATGTGTGGAAGCTATGTAGATATTGAGAAGCAAAATAAACCTCAGAGAGAGAAGCAGGGACTCCAATGAAGAAATGAAAGGGGTTTAGAGAAGGCAAGAGAGAGAATATAGATATAAAGAAGGTAAAAGTTGAAGCTGGGCATGTTAGCACACGCTTGTAATCCCAGCATTTGGGAGGCTGAGACCGGAGGATCCAGGTTCGCGGCCAGCTTCAGCTACCTAGTGAGGCACTCCGCAATTTAGTGAGACCCTGTTTCCAAATAAAGAATAAAAAATAGGGCTGGGGGTATAGCTCAGAGGTAGAATGCCCCTGAGTTCAATCCCTAGTACCGTAAAAAAAAAAAGAAGGTAACTGTTGAAATAATGCTCTGTACATTGGAATTACCAATGCCAATCTCAATGACATGTATGGGAACAAGAGGGTAGGAGATGAGATCCGGAGGAAAGTGTTTCAAGTATTTTGTGTATGTATATTCTTATGACTCTATTGTACTCATGCATCTTTGTTAGGTACAAGCTGATAAAGGCATATATGCACGCATTTATCATTTAACCCCTTCCTCAATTCCCACCCCACTCCTTCGCCCTCCCTCCTTGTCAAGTTCAGTTTAGTGACTGAATTTGATATATTTGTAAAAGTACATCATGTGCATTAGGGTGTCTCCGCCCCCCATCCATCCCCATCAGTTAAGTCAACTTTTTTGTTTATCTAGGGTTTCTACTATTTCATCTGGAGTCCCTCTTTTGCCTCATCTTCTCCCTAGCATCCACATATTAGGGAGAACATATATTTTTTTACTCTTTGTGACTGACTAATCTCACTTAACATAATATTTTCCGTTTGCATCCATTTCCCTGCAAATAACATGATTTTGTTCTTCTTTATGGCTGAGTAAAATTCCATTGTGTACATATCCCATAGTTTTGTAATTCATTCATCTGTCGATGGACATCTTGGCTGCTTCCATAGTTTGGCAATTGTGAATTGTGCAGCTATAAACATAGATTCACATGTGTCAATCTGGTTTCCATTCTTTTGGGTAGATACCCAAAAGTGGTATTGCTGGATCATATGGTAGGTTCATTCCCATTTGTCTGAGGATCCTCCATACTGTTTTCCAAAGTGGTTGCACTAGTTTGCAATCCTACCAACAATGTATTAGGGTTCCCACTTCTCCACACCCTCACCAGCATTTATTGTTGTTCATGTTTTTTATGATTGCAATTCTGATTGGAGTTAGGTGAAATCTCAAGGTAGTTTTGATTTGCATTTCTCTGATTGCTAATGATGTGGAACATTTCCTCATGCATTTATTGGCCATTTGTATTTCTTCTTTTGTGAAGTGTCTATTTAGATCCTTTGCCCATTTCTTGATTGAGTGATATGTTTTCTTAGCTGTGAGTTTCTTGAGTTCTCTGTATATCCTAGATATTAGACCTCTATCAGAAGAGTAGCTGGCACAAATTTTCTCACACTCTGTGGGCTCTCTGTTGAGATTCTTGACAGTTTCCTTTGTTGCACAGAAGCTCTTCAGTTTAATGCAATCCCATGTATTGATCTTCCTTTGAGTTGCTTGTGCTTTTGGGGTCTTGTTGAGAAAGTTTTTACCTGTGCCTGTGTGTTGTAGTGTTGGCCCTGTGCCCTCTTCAAGTAGCTGAGGTCTGTGGCCTGAGTTCCAGGTCTTTGATCCACCTTGAGTTGACTCTTGTGCAGGGTGAGAAAGTGGAGTTTATTTCCATTTTCCTGCATATGGGTAACCAGTTTTGCCAAAACCATTTGTTAAAGAGAATATCTTTTTTCCAGTGTATGTTTTTGGCTCCTTTGTCAAAAATCAGTTGACTGTAAACACATGGGTCTGTTTCTGAATCTTCTATTCTTCTTCATTTGTCTATGTGTCTGTTTTTGTGCCAATACCATGCTGTTTTTATTACTGTGGCTTTGTAGTAGAGTTTGAAGTCACGTATTATGATACCTCCTGCATGGTTCTTGTTGCTAAGAACTACTTTGGCTATCCTGGGCTTTTTGTTGTTCCAGATGAATTTCAGGACTGATTTTTCTATGTCTGTGAGGAGTGACCTTGGTAATTTCATGGGTATTGTATTGAATCTGTAGATCACTTTTGGGAAGATGACCATTTTGATGGTATTTATTCTGCCTATCCAAGAACATGGAAGATCTTTCCATCTTCTAAGGTCTTCATCAATTTCTTTTTTCCACTTTTTATAGTTTCCCTTATAGAGGTCTTTTACCTCTTTGGTCAGGTTTATCCCTAAATATTTTATTTTTCAGGGTGCTATTGTGAGTGGAATTGTTTTCTGAATTTCTTTTTCAGTGGATTTATGGTAGGCATACAGGAAAGCTTCTGATTTTTGAAGATTGATTTTTATCCAGACACTGCTGTATTTGTTGATCAGTTCTGTAAGGTTTTTGGTTGACTTTGTCGGGTCTTCTAAGTATAGTATCATGTCATCTGCAAAAAGGGATAGTTTTAGTTCTTCTTTCCCTGTTTTTACCCCTTTGATTTCCTTCTCTTGCCTTATTGCTCTGGCTAGAGTCTCAAGTACTATATTGAACAGAAGAGGTGATAATGGATATCCTTGTCTTGTTCCTGTTTTTAGTGGGAATTATTACATTTAATATGATGTTGGCTGTGGGCCTCTTGTCTATTGCCTCTATGATGTTGATGTATGTTCCTTCTATTCCAATTCTCTGCAGTGCTTTTAGCATGAATGGATGTTGGATCTTATCAAATGCTTTTTCAGCATCAATTGAGATGATCATGTGATTTTTGTCTTTGATTGTGTTTACATGGTGAATTACATGGATTGTTTTTCATATGCAGAACCAGCCTTGCATTCCTGGGATGAACCCAACTTGGTCATGTTGTGTAATTTTATTTGTTTATAATTACTACTTTTAGATTCTTAAACTGCCTGCAAAAGACCCACATCAGTCATATTAACTTAAATAAACCTATAGTCTAAAACAGTGGCTGATATGTGGGTGAAGTTCAAATATAGTTTTATTCACTTGTTCAAAAATAGAGTACTTATCGTATATAAAACATTTTGTAAGCAATACATATGCCAATGAATAAACTAGGCAAAAATAATTTCATTTATGTGTGTTGGAGAAAAAACATAAGCAACATTTTGATAAATCATTAAATATCTATGGCATATTAAATATTTATAAATAATGAGAAAAATAAAGCTTATTAGAGATCAGGAATATTTATAAGTTTCAATGGAAGGGCTAAAGTACAATTCTCTGGGAATGATATATAATGGAACTGTTGTTGGTAGTGAATGAGCCATATAAATATTTAGGAGTTTCCCTGGTAGAAGTAGAATCAGAGAGGTCCAGAGCACTAGTGATCTCCTTGTTGGAGAAACAGCAAGGAGGCTAATGGTGTCAGAACAGAGTGAGCATGTAGGAGGGACAGAATGAAGTGAAAGATTGTGATGCCTGCTATAACATGAGCGGAAGACATGATCTGTAGATCAGTGAGCAATGTTGAGCCACTTCAGAAAATTAGCACAGGAAACTGTGATCAGTCTTTCCATTTCAACCAACAGAAAACCCAATACCAACATATTAGAACAAAAAGAAACTCATGAACTCATCTATAGGAAACATGACCGAATAAGCAGGATCCAATTACTATTGATTCTGTACTCAGTAGCACAGGTTGGCACCAGTATCTTTAGTCTGGCCTCAACAGATCCAGTTCAGCAGAAGCTCAGAGATATCCTGATTGGAGTGTTTGGGCCATGTGTTCATCATGATCCGGGCCAGGGTGTAGGATATTTTAGGTGACCTGGAGTTAAGTCACCCTAATAGCACATGTCTTGGGTAAGAGGAGCATTTTGGTCTTATCAAAGAAGGATAAAATCTGCTGAAAAGCTAGCAATAAGCATGCAATAAGTCTTTAAGGGAAATTATATCTGTATTGGATTGAATGTGGGGCATCCCCCAGGATACCTCACATATTGCTAATGCAGCAATGTTTGGAGTTAGAGAATAGCTGGAGGAGGTCAGTCACTGCGTAGCCTACAGAACAAGATCTGTCCCTAACCACTCTGCCTTCGACCACCATGAATTGAGGTACATGTCTCTGCCACACTGTACTGCTGTGATATTTCTGCCTACTGTGGACTGAACCCCTGAAACGGTGAGGCTGAATAATCCTTTCCTCCTCTAAGCTGTTCTGATCAGGTACTTTGATCACAGTGATGAAAAGCTAACCAATACCATGTCTAAGGTGAGAAACATGCAGAGATGATAGTGGCCATGAATATGGAGCCAGAGACTAAAGGAGGAGATTTTTAAGCCCTGTTGAATCACTCAGAGTTTAACAGGGGGGAAACATAGACATATCTGTTTTTGAAAAGGGGCATTCAGCAATATTAAGAAAGGGTTGCAGTAGAGCCAGGCAGAATGAGAAAGACTAGATTTTAGGCTACAGATATAGCAGATGATTGACACTTGTAATGAGAAGAATAAGTAGCAAAGCAGAGAAGTGGATAGATGAGAAAAATTTTGAATCAGAAATCAAGAAACTTGAAGTTTAGACATCAAAGGGAGAAAAGGTAGGATTGTGAATTATCATATAAAGAGCTTTGCAAATTTCCACAATATTACATTTCTTAAACCAGTTGGTGTATACATGAGTAATCATTAGTATTCATTATGCCTTATAAATATATCATATAATGTTTATGTTATTATTTTATATGATATACCACATTATGCAGCACTGGAGATTTTCTTCTCACTGTGGACCTCAGGGATACAATTACAGGGACAGGCTGTCATCCCCAAAGTTCTAAAGTACTGAAATCTGGATTTGCTTTTAAAGCAGGACTGTTTTCTTCCTTGGCTATTTCTATCATTTCTGATGAATGTTTATGTTTATATTCTTTTTCTTGGAGGTGGGCTAACTTGAAGATAATTGCATTCCTTGAGTATACAGAAGCTTTTTTAAAATATAATTTTATATTTATTCTTCCATGAGTTATACTAAAATGTGTACTATAAAAAGTAACTCTTATAATACTAAATGTGTGTGTCAGGGGGTGTCTTTTTCTTCCCCTATCCTTCAGTTCAGGGAGGCACCTTCCTGCAGACTGTCTTATCAGGCTCTTTTGTCTACTAGTTTTATGCAGAATATTTTAATAGCATGTTAATTATAATTTAATCCCACTTTCTGGATGATTCAGTATTTCTAGCCTAACATTCCTCTAGAAATCCATTACCACACCCACTTTTCAAGGACATCATGACAACAATTTTCATAGCACGGTTCAGGGTTCAGCCCCCACTGTGCTACGGTGCTTGCTGCAGCATCTGAGTCAGAAGTGAATGTACCTTTACAGGACTGGCTCAAGAGGATGACTTTGAACAGTTTTTATGGCTAGGAATCTAGGTTCTCATAGAGATGATGGGAGTCACTCAATACCTGCCAATACAGACAATCTCCAACCTGCAATGGTTTGAATTGTGACTTTTTTTCAGCTTTACTATGGGGTAAAAGTGATACATATTCAGTATTCAGTAGAAATTGCACTTCAAATTTTGAATTTGGATCAAATTTTCAATTTGGATCTTTTTCTGGTAGAATTCATTCCCAGTTTCTCTCTCTCTCTCTCTCTCTCTCTCTCTCTCTCTCTCTCTCTCTCTCTCTCTCTCTCTCTCCCCTGGGGATTGAACCTAACACCTAATGACACTTTACCACTGAACTACACCCACAGCAATTTTTATTTTGAAACAAGGCCTTCCAAGTTACCTTGTGCTGGCCTCAAATCTGCAGTTCTCTCAGCCTGGGCTACTTGGTTTTCAGGCATGCATCACCTAGCATTCTCTCTTGATGCCAGGCAGCATCAAGAAGCTACACATCCTAGTCAGACAGGTAGTCATGGGGAGAAACAACCCTTACTCTACAGGATCTTGTTCTGCTAAATTGTAGTTTAAACCATGCTTATTTAGGCATACTAAATAAATTCTTGACATTTGGTGTTTTCAATTTATTTTATTTGTTTTGTTATTCTTTTACTGGTACATTATAATTATACATCCCGGTGAGATTCAAAACAATACATTCAAACATGCACACATCACTTGATGTATTTCTCTTCACATGACATTTTCTTTTTTTTCTTTTTTTTTTTGTGGTACTGGGGATTGAACTCAGGGTCATTCTACCTCCGAGCTATTTTTTAGTCTTTATTTTTTTTGAAACAGGGTCTCACTAAGTTGTGGAGTGCCTCACTAGGTAGCTGAGGCTGGCTGTGAACCCGGATTCTCCGGTCTCAGCCTCCCAAATGCTGGGATTACAAGTGTGTGCCACCACACCCAGCTTCACATGATATTTTTAATTTATGATGTGTTTATCATCATACAACCCTGTCACAATTGGAGGAGTATTTCTGTACTCCTTATTTGTATTTTTTGTGGTACTGGAGATTGAACCCAGTGGTGTTTACCTCTGAGCTACACCACCAGCCCTATTTTACTTTTCTTTTATTTTGAAACGAGGTTTCACTAAGTTGCTGAAAGGCCTCACTAAGTGGCTGAGGTTGGTCTCAAACCTGCAATCCTCCTGTCTCAGCCTCCCAAGTACTGGGACTACAGGCATGTGCCACCATGGCTGGCTTGCTGTACTCTTTAAATCAGAGTTGATTTCTAATTTTTTTCAACTAAACACCCAATTGATACATATACCATATGTACATTTCATGATTGCATTTATTTTTGCTCAGCAACTCAAATCAAGGTATAGAAAAGGCTACTTTGCTCTTGGATTAATGTGGGGTCAGGAATACAAGAAGGACTATGAGCCAGGATTGAAAGGCAGCCGTGGAAGAAAGCTGAAATGGATAAAAGTAAGAAAGGGCATCTAAACAGATACAATAGAACAATTAAAAGAGGAAAGAAGCAGCCAAGCATGGTGGCACACGCCCATATTCCCAGTATTTGAGAGGCTGGGAGAGGAGCATCGCAGGTTCTAGGACAGCATCAGCAAGTAGTGAGATTGTCATCAACCTACCAAGACCCTGTTTCCAAATGAGAAATATAATCATTCTAGGGGTGTAGCTCGGAGGTAGAATGCCTCTGGGCTCAATCCCCAGTAACACACACACACACACACACACACACACACACACACACACACACACACAAGCAGCAAGATAGAATGCTTTCCTGAGATAGAAGCATCTGACTTCCAGACAAAGTAATGCTGATAATATCTTGATTCAGAATGTTGTTAGGAGAGGACACCAGAAAAGTGAAAGGGAGGTTATTGAAAATGTGCACTTAGAGCACCTCAGAGGCTATTAAGTTAAATGGTCCATATATAGTGAGTCATAAAGATGATGGGCCAAATTTCCCAATGGGTGAAAGTAAGCAACTAGGATTTCTCTAGTGTTGAGGATGGAGAAGGGCCATGGCTAGAAAGGTATGGGCAGCAAAAGGAAGCTTGAATGAGAGTAGAGAGCTCTGGTCTGGGAATGGCAGCAATTAGAATGTTACCACCACAGTTAACCCTGCAGACAGGTCTGGAACTAGCCTCCTGGACTTTCCTCTCTTTCTGTATTGCACACTTCAAATCACTGCTTGCAAAATTAAAGTACACATGTAGCATTACTAAGTATAAACAAAAGGAGCCAAAGTAAACAAAATTCTGAAATTTTCACATATATTGTTTAAAAAGTTTCTATTGAAATTAGAACTTCGAGCCAGGAGTGGCGGTGCATGTTTGTAATCCCAGCATTTGGGAGGCTGAGACCGGAAGATCTGGGTTCGCGGCCAGCCTCAGCTATCTAGTGAAGCACTTTGCAACTTAGTGAGACCCTGTTTCAAAATAAAGAATAAAAAATAGGATTGAGGGTATAGCTCAGAGGTAGAATGCCCCTGAGTTCAATCCCCAGTACCGCAAAAAAAAAAAAAAAAAAAAAGAAAGAAGTTAGAACTTCAAAACAATAAGGAAGTGAATAAAAATAAGATTCTGCCCAAGTTTTATTTTGGCAAAAATTTTGGCATGATGTTGATTTATTTCAAAACATCACTTACCTTTGGTTAAATAATAAATATATGGCATATTCTATAAAAAGTCTAAGGGGCTTTGTTCAATGGAAATGATAATTAATTTTTATGCAGAATTGAAATCCTTAAAAGGAACATCCTTGAAAACAAGACTAAGACCATTTAGTAGTTTCTTTTGGTAATATAACTTTAGAGGAGAAAGAGCTACAAATACTTAGGAAAACCATTATGAATTCTCAAATTTTAATCTCTCTATGAAAGAAAAGTAGAAAAATCAAGCGAAACATTAAAAATAATTTCTATATTAATTGGATTTCTTGGGTTTCTAATGAAGATAAACCTTGTTTTTCAATTTTTATGGAAAATTTTATTTCTCTTTTAATGAATTGTCTTTTAGTCTTATGGCCTTTTTTCATATGTTTGGATATAAAGATGTCTGACTTTTGAATGAAGAAAACACTTCTATTGATGTTTTGTATATATGTGAGAATACCAATTCCATTCTCTATATCATGTATGGGGAAGGGAGAAAGTGGGGAGGGGCCAGGAGAAAGCTCACTAAGTGCTATGTGCATCTATGTCACTATCACGATGAAGTGATATAATGTGAGACTAAAATGCACCAAAAATTTTTAAAGTATTTAAAAATAAAAATATAATAAAACACAACTATTAAAATGCCAATCACATAGAATAAATAAATATTCCAATTATTTTCATCAGCATTTATTTTTTATACTGATTTTTTTTTTTTTTTTTTTTTTTTGCGGTACTGCGGATTGAACTCAGGGGCATTCTACCTCCGAGCTACATCCCCAGACCTATTTTTTAGTCTTTATGTTGAAACATGGTCTCATTAAGTTGCAGAGGGACTCACTAGGTAGTTGAGGCTGGCCATGAACACAGATCCTCTGGTCTCAGCCTCCCAAATGCTGGGATTACAAGCATGCGCCACCACACCCAGCTCTTCATACTGATTTTGATAGCATTTAATTTCATTTAATATCTAAGTTTACCTGTAAAATTTTCTGTTTTTTTAATTTTTATTACAGTCTTTAGAAGGCTTTGTGCACTCTGAGACCAAAGAGATGTAGTATGACCAGTTTTAATTTTTCTGGAAGTTTTATTTGCATGTGATTGTGAGATGCTCTTCTAAGCTTTCTTACTTATTTTTATTTCCTAGTACTTTTCATAACACTACTTGTCAACCAATGCACCCAATCCTGTACTGATCTGACTTGATGATTTAAGGTTAACATGTCTTGTAATTGCTTTCTGGACTTACTATTCTGTTCCAATTATT
>PVLC010015035.1:0-11058 GCA_004027655.1 Graphiurus murinus
TCTCTCTCCCTCCCTCTCTGTCTTCCTTTCATGGCACTAGGGATTGAATCCAGGTGCACTCCAGCACTGAGCTGTATACCAAAGCCTTTTTACTTCTTTTTGAGACAAGGTCTCGCTAGGTTACTCAGGCTGGCCTCAGACTTAAGATCTTCCTGCCTCAGCCTGCTGAGTAGCTAGGATTACAGGTGTGTACCTCTGAGCCTGGCTCCTTATTCATTTTCTTAATGATGTTTTCTTAGTTATAATGAAGTCTAATTTAACATTTTTATTTTGTTTTTATTGCTTTCTGTATTTTAAGAAATTTTGCTTACTCTTGAGTTACTTAGATATTCTCCCTTAAAAAGATGTATGGCTTTAGCTTTTATGTGAAGTCATGAAGTAGGAATCGGGTTTGTTTTTTCTAAGTGTACATTCAGTTAAACCTTTTTTTGAAAAATACTTTTCTTCTTCCTATTGGATTGCTCCTGTGCCTTTCTTTAAAACCAAGTACACACATGTGGCTCTTTTTCTGGGTTCTCTACTCTGTTCTATGGAAATATTTATCAGTTCTCATACCAATACCATACTGTATGGATGACTGTAGTTCTCTAGTAAGTCTTGAAGTTCAAAGTTTTAGTTCTCTCATTTTACTCTTCTTTTCTTAGATTATTTTTTTAGTTGATGAGAACTATCTGAAATTATTTATTTTTTACTTAATTACCTCTCCTCATTAGAATGTAAAACTATAGTAGTAAAGGTCATGGTTGTTTTTATTCCATATAGTGTTGCCTGCTTCTACAAGAATATCTGGAACATAATTTCTGAATAAATAAATACATGCTAAATAAATAGCTTTCCAGGGTAATTTAACCACCTCAAGAAAACCACTGTGGCATCCATGTATGATTTTGCTGGGATGAGTACCCAATGTCTTACTCTCTGGTATATGATTTACAACCTAGTTTCATTTTTGGATTTTTTAAAAATTAGAATGAATCCTTAAAGTATGAAGATGAATCAATGATAATGATATTTAAATTGATTTCTCATAACATCTAAAAATGACATAGAATAATTCCAGGTAAATTTCAGAAGATAAAATCATCTTGGTAATTAATTCTAGGAAAACAGAACTAATCTGAGTAGTATTTAGAGTTCTACTAATATTCTTTAAATTAGTGGTTTTACTAATATTCAAGTCTAGTTCTCAGAAAAAAACTAATATTCATAAACTAATATTCCAATTATATAGCCTTTGTAATACTAAATATTTTTAAAGCTGCACACAACTTGTATATATATAGGCTATGAAGAACATCACAGCCCAGGGCAAAAAGAATGCACAGTACCAAATCGCTCAAGTGCAGGAACAAAGTGGGGCTGAAATGACACATTCTGGAAATAAGGGACCCACTTCTCACCTGTCTGAGAGTCTAGCAAACCTCTCCCCTCCCAGTAACATGAGGGCTTCCCCTCTCCACTTATCGGTTTACAGATATAGTCCCTGCAATATACTCTCCTTGTTCAGGTGGCATTTACCTTTCTGACCCTCACAACTGCAGATAAGAGATCAGAATTACCAGGACTAACCCATTTACAAAGCTTATCTTGGAATGACAAAGTCGTTCCCAGATCCGGAAGAGAAGGCTTCCTTGATAGGAAAGACTTACCAAGTGCTAATCAGAAAGCACAAAAAAGGAAAACACATGAAAAGAATATTATGGAATTTCAGAATTGTGACCATTCAAACACCCACACAAAAATACTAAAAATCTTCTAAGGAAATCATATAATCAATTACTTCCAGAAGAGATCCCAATTAATACAAAACATCTCATAAGTAGCATGAATCAGTAGGAAACAACAGAGAAAAGTTTTCAAAATGCCAGGGGAAATTATTCAGAACCTAAAATTTTATATCCATCTGAACAATTAAAGAAAAAGGAAAAAGTATTTTGAGATATGCAAAGACTCGGGAGGTTTATTACCATGTAACTTGTAGGGAAAAAGTTATCCTAGGATGTGTTTTAGTAAAACAAAAATATAGTTAAAGGATAAAATGAGAGGGAAGAACAAATTGCTATCGAATGAGACCTAACAGAAACAAATAAATGAAGAAAGAAATTCGTTTACAGTTTGGTTTGTAAGCTTTGCAATTTTTTTCCAAGTTGCAGTACAGGCATCTCTATGTAGGCACATGCCAACACATAATCAATTTGTACAGTTGGGAATCAACTTGCTCAAACTTTAATGCTACCGAATGCTGACTCCATTTTCACTGGAATACCCCACAATTTCTGATGTTAATTTTTTTTGTTTTCCCATACATTTGATTATCTTTCTATCTCATCTTTCTCTACTTTCTTTCATTCGGTAAAAAAAAAAAAAAAGCCATATATTTATTCCTAGGAACACCTGCAGAGTTCTTTCTTTTTCAAGCACTTTATAATAAAATGCTGGCTATAGTCTCTTTTTAAGCTAACAAAACTAAAAAGGAGCATGTTTTTAATCTCCTACAATGTAAATTTTTTAAAAGTTGTGATTATTTTAAGAGACTGTTGCAAAATAATTTCCATAGCTTCCCTCATGTGCGTTTCCACATACAGAACCTCATAGCAGAAACCACTTTTTAAAATTACTACATAAAATATTACATTATCTTGATTAGATGTTACTGCTATTGTGTTCTGAGTTGTAACATATTCCCCTCCATACCTGTATCATCTCCCTTTATTTCCATTTTCTTTGTTGAATGATCCTAACATGATTTCAAGCACCAGATCAAAGAAAGACTGATGAAGGCTAAACCCGAAGTGTACTCTGACATTACTCAGCAAAAGACATCCCACCCCCAATAAAACCAAGAAGAATTTAAAATATATACCTTCGCTTATTCTGATGAGTGCTGCCTGGTCCTTATTTTTTATTAATTCAAACCCTGAGGTTATTATCAGGGAAGTGTGTGTTGAAGTTTACAGCAATCTCGAAAGTGAAACTAAACTTTTTTTTTTTTTTTTTTAAAGGCATTTGTATTTGGTACATTCTAAGGAGGGTGAAGGTAGAGTTTTGGGAAAAAAAACCCAAAAAGCAAAAAAAGGGACAATCTCAGAGAAATGTTTTATTTTATTTTTATGTGCTTTTATTGGTGCATTACAGTCTCACATCATAATGTAAATCATGTTGACAGTGACACACATGCACACAGCACTTGGTGCCCCCCACCTCCACAACTCCTCCCTTCCCAATACAGAGTACTGAGATTGACATTGGTATTTTCACATATGTACACATAGTCAATGGTAGTAATTCTATTAATGAACCTCACTCTTCCCTCTCCCCTTCTACATTAAGTGAGATTAGCCAGTCACCAAAAGTGAAGGATCATATGTTTTCTCTAGTATGCCCAAGCTAGGGAGTAATTGGGATACCAGAAAGACTCCAGATAATGGAGGAGAAACCTCAGTGGAGCCAAGGAGGTGGTTTAAGAGAAGAGTTTTAAATAGTTCAGTTTCTTAAAAATGTCTCTTTGAAATTTGTTTTTTGGTCCAGTCTCCTGACTTCATTGGGTGAAGTCTTGTCCTAGTGTGGTCGATGTGTGTGTGTGTGTGTGTGTGTGTGGAGGTGGGGGGGATGTCACGGGGGACAGATAGAACTCTAAAACTTAATGAATACTGTCCTTAACTGGCAGTGAATCCTTTTACTTCTTGCAGACTGTTGAAAGGCTTCAGATTTGCACAGAATGTCCTCAGAGGGACAGAAAACCCCTCAATTCCTAATGGAAGTTAAAAGCACTTTCCCATAGCTTCTCTTGCTTTATCTTTGCAAATCTGAGAAATCAGCACAGCAGGATTTAACTTTTTGATTTAGAGGAAAACAAGTTTCCAGCAGAGAAAGAGCCTACTGTCTCAGAGCCAAGAACCAGTCTTAATTTGTGCCGGTTCACTTTTCCACAGTCAGCATATATTAAGAGATTCAATAGGCAAGCCCAGAGAAAGTTCAGATTTCAATTTCATTTTCAATTAGCTTTGATGCCCACAATTAGTTAAAAGAATATACTTTTCAAGGAAAGAATTCACGTTTTCCTTACTGATGTACAATGATATAGTAACCAGATGGTCATATAGTAAAAACTGTACAGATCACCAAATCCAACTTCCTTTTTTGAGAAATGAAGAAAACGAAACCTAGAGAGGTGAGTGATTTACCTAAGGCCATACCACAAGTAACCACAAAGTTCTTCTTGCAACATGAGTTATAAAATAGCAGAGAAAGTTGAAATTTGTCACTAACTTGAGTCAATTGCAGGATTCACAGCAAGGAAAACTTGTATCATATTAGCCCTTCCATAATACTGGTTGACAAATAAATGGCTTTCAATAAATAACTGTTATTGATGGTTTAATTATGCAATAATTAGTTGAGGCTTCATACAAGTTCAAATCCAGCTATTAAAGGTCCTCAATTCTTGCTCTTCTCTAAATACAACATAAGTTGTTTTCTCTCCACTATACATTTATTAATCATGCAATAACTTACTTAGCTATTATGATGGTAGGTACCATAGTGAAAAAACTTACTTGTTCATTTTCAAGAGAATTTACTAAAAATATTCAAAAACGCCCATGATATAAAAGAACAAATCCAGTGTTTACTGGTATTTCATAGCATTATAAATCAGCCAGCTTCAAAGTGATTTGAAGCTGCAATATTACTAGCAGATCTACAGAGTTCTAGAAGCCAAATCCTTTACGTTTATGAAATATATAAAACTCTAATAAAGTTTTTGTCCCCTTCAAACCGAGTGGATTCTTTTCATAAGAATTTTAAAAGATAATACATACAAAGATTCTGGAAGAATGACTTGACAAAGCAGCAAGTTACATAGACTAGATGTGACAAGAACTTAATAATAACTTACCATTATCATAGTCACTAAACTACAAACACTATTGTTTTCTTAATAAACTAATCGTTGTTTTTAAGGAATATTTACAACTATTTTATTTATAAGCAATTTTTTATGATCAAGCATACAGTATAGCCGGTAGGAGGTGGTAATCACTTCATTATAAGATCTCTAAGGGAAGGTTTGATTATCAATTTCGTTATTGTCATTATCAGAATCTATAATACTAGACTATGAGAGGCTTTATGGACAGTCCCTACAGTCTTTCATATGGATTAAATTAGACATGAACATTACATAATTTCAGCTTTTCACTATATATAGGGAACTGAAATTGTTGGGCAGACAGTAGACTTTCCTCTCTGTGCATCTATGTGAAAAGCCCGGTGTGGGAGGATCACAGGTTTGAGGCCAGGCTCTGCAATTTAGTAAGATCCTCAGCAACTTAGTGAGACCCTGTTTCAAAATAGGAAATAAAAAAGGTTGGGGATGTAGCTTGGAGGTAAAATGCCCCTGGGTTCAATCCCCAGTTCCAAAAGAAAGAAACTGAATAGTAATTATACTTTACCCAACTCCGAGAGGGCCAAATAAAGAACTAATTGCAGAGAAATACTTAAACTTGTCTCAGCCATGAATATTCAACCCAATAGCTTATTAGAAATTGGTATTTAACAGTCAATATCATGCATAGGTTTAATTTAAGATGATTCTTAAAGAACCTCAGAAGTCTTTCTTCATGGAAACAAGAAGTTAGGACTGACTAATCTCCGTGTTAGCAGGAAGCCAAAGTGAGGCTCTATATTTCCATATTAAAATTTCTCATGGGCATTTAATGTGATTGATATATTATGAACCTAAGTAAATGGTTAAATTTCCCTCTGAGAATTAGATGGACAGTCACTGTGAATTCACTAATGCCCCTTCACCACACCACCACTATTCAAAAAAGATATGGTCCTGCCCTGCATCCTCTGGAGTTTTGAAAGAAGACATTTCTTCTGAACACTTTCTCCAAAGTAAACTTGCAGTTCCTCTCACCAGAAGTCACTTTCGTTTCTTCTCATGGAACTTCAGCTGGTTTAAACTAAGTTGAACCAGACAAGGAACTCAGCAAGAATTTCAACAAGAGAGGAAATAAAACCACGTTCCCTCTCCCTACTCTCACTTATGTCTGCAGCATTGAACTTGAATTTCCCCTCTGCAATAGAAACCAACTTTTACCACACACAGCTGTGATTGAAGTTGAATTTATTTATTTTCTTTTATTATGGTACTGGGAATTGAACCCAGGGGTGTTCTACCACTGAGCTACACCCCCAGCCCTATTTCATTTTTTAGTTTGAAACAGGGTCTCACTAAGTTGCTAAGGGCCTCCCTAAGTCCTGAGGCTGACCTTGAACATGTGGTACTCCTTTCTCAGCCTCCCAAGTACTGGGATTACAGGAGTGTGTCATCACATCTGGCTTATTTTTTATTTTATTTTCTGTAATTTTATATACTAATTAAAAGTGGTGACATCTTTTCTTTCATGAGATATGCCTATCTTCATTTTGCTCTTTCATTTTTTTAAACCATTTTATTGACATACCCAAATCTATACATATTCAATGTTTGCAACTTGATACATTTACAAAGAAGTATTCGGCTGTGAAAGAAGTATTCGCCTGTGAAACTATTATCACAATTTATGTCACAAAACTTCCCATCAGCTCCAAAATTTTTCTCTTTAATTATTATTTAATAATAATGTATTTATTACTTAATTATTTATTATTTTTGTAATAACACAGAGTAAGACTTACCCTCTTAGCAAAATTTCAAATATATGGTATTATTTATATAAGTGCTATACTGCACAGTAGATCCATAAAACTTAGTAATTTTATATAACCTGAACTTTGTACCCTTTGATTAATTAACCTCTGTGTTTGCTCTTCCTCTCAGCCCCTGAAAACCACCATTTCACCATCTGCTTTCATGAGTTTTGACTATTCTAGTGCCACCATATAAGTGGTATCAAGTAGTATTAGTCCTTCTGTATTTGGTTTATTTAACTCATCATAATGTCTTTCATGTTGCTGTTAAATGATAGAAGTTCCTTCTTTTATAAAGCTGAATAACATTCTATTATATTTCTATTATATATATAATTATATTATATATTAAAATATAGCATATATATAATTTCTATTATATATATATGCTATATTTTCTTTATCCATTTTTTTTGTGTGTGTGTGGTACTGGGGATTGAACCCAGGGACATTCTACCTCTGAGCTACACCCTAGCCCTATTTTTTATTCTTTATTTTGAAACAGGGTCTCACTAAGTTGTAGAGGGCCTCATTAAGTAATTGAGGCTGGCCGCGAACCTGTGATCCTCCTGTCTCAGTCACCCAAGTACTGGCATTACAAGAATGCACCACCATGCCCAGCCTTTTTATCCATTCTTTTATTGATGAAAATTTAAATTACTTCCAGGTTTTGGTTATCATGAAGACAATCAAGAAGAATAAAACACGAAAAAATTTAATCAAGAAAAGTGAAAGACTTGAACACTGGAAACTGTAAAACACCGATGAAAAGAAATTAAAACAGACACATAGATTTTTTAAAAAATTCCTGTGTTCATGGGTTAGAATAATTAAGATTGCTAAAATGTTCATACTACCCAAAGTGATCTTCAGATTCAGTGCAATTCTTATCAAAATCCTAATGGCAGCCAAGTGTGGTGGTGCACACCTGTAATTCCAGTACTTGGCAAGCTGAGACAGGAGGATTGCAGGTTTGCAGCCAGCCACAGCAACTTAGTGAAGTTCTCAGAAACTTTATGAGACCCTGTTTCCAAATTAAAAAATAAAATAAGGTTTGGGGTGTAGCCCGGAAGTAGAAGGCCCCTGGGTTTTATCCCTAGTACCGAAAAAAAAAAAAATCCCCAAAGGCATTTTTTATAGAAATGGGGGGGGGGGTAGGGCCTAAAATTCACATAGAACTCCAAAAGACTGCAAATAGTGGCAAATTAGAATAAGAACAAAGCTGAGGGCATCATACTTACTGATTTAAAGATATATTACAAAGCTACATTAAGATAGTATGGTCCTAGCATGAACACAGACTGATGGAACAGAATAAAGCACCTAGAAACCCATGCATATGCAATCAGCTGATTTTCTTTCTCTCCCTTTTCCTTCTCCTCTTTCTCTTCCTCCTCCTCCTCCTCCTCCTTCTCCTTTACTTTTCTTCTTCTTCTTTTTTTTTTTTTTTTTTTTTTTCTTTGACTTCTTTTTACAAGAGTATCAAGAAAATATAATTGGGGACAGGATAATCTCTTCATAAATGGTTTTTGGAAAACTGGATCTCCATATGCAAAAGAAAGAAATTGGACCCTTGTCTTATGCAATGCAATACACAAAAGTAAACTCTACGTGAATTAAATACTTGTATATAGAACTTGAAACCATAAAATTATTATATAGAGGAAAAATATCAAAAGATACTTGGCAATAACTTCTTGGCTATGACACCAAAAGTCCATGCAATATAAGTAAAATAGAAAATTGGTTATATTTTGCTGTGAAATCTGTTAAATGGGTTAGTACGAATGGGATCTTGTTCCTCTTTTTGACAGTCCCATGTTCTGGCTAAGGTAATTTCAAACTCTATGCCTATAAATTTGATTGTCAGTTTTTAAAATTAAAAATTAAATTCTAGATACAGTGTTACTATCATTGTCCTTTTTTTGTGGCACTGGGTATTGAACCTAGGAGCATTCTACCTCTGAGCTATACCCCAAGACCCATTTTATTGTTTTTTGTTTGAAAACAGGGTCTCACTGTTGATGAGTCTTAATACTTGCTGAGGCTATCCTCAAACTTTCAATTCTTCTGTCTCAGCCTCCTAAGTACTGGGATTACAAGCATGTACCACCATGCCTGGCTTTATCATTGTCCATTTTAAACATCCAAATTAAATAGGAATAAACTGATGCTCAATAAGCATCTGATGAATGGAGCCATAAGTGTCTGACAAAACCAGTAAGTAATCATATTTAACAGAAGGTAATTCAAAGTTTCAAAGGCAACTAATACTTTATGATAATCAGCTTGAACTGATCTTTGGTGAGAATTGATAATCATGCAAATTGATTTCCATTTTATAAAACAAGTATTGGCTCAAGAGGGGAAATGAACAGAAAGCTCAGAGTTGCAATGAATAATTGCTTTTGAACATACCTATAGCTTTTAATTAAGAGGAACCATTGTCTGTATCATGCCAAGATCTTGTAATAAGAAAAGGAGAACTGGTCCTTAAGAAGTGAGACGTGAAAGAGGAAGAAAGGAGAGAGAAGATCTATTGTCATAAAAAATTGGAGGTAAAATAGGCAACTCTAACAAATTTGACAAAACTGTAATATAGTGTATAAGCGTAGCATGTATTAAATGCTAGCTTTATTCTTATTTTATTTAGAAACAGACCTACATAAGACTTGAGTAGAATTTAACATCATCAAAAGTAATAGTAACTTTTTTTTTCTTTAAATTGTCTGTTTAAGTCATTTGTCCAATTTTCTACTTGGTTTCATATTTTATTCTGGATCTTCTGGAGCTTTTTGGAATAGTATGAAAATTAGCTTTTATCTAAGTGTGTTGTAAATTTTGCTTAATATGTTATTTGATATTCCTTTAAAGTGATCAAACTGTACAAACATTTCTCAAAGGATTGGCATTAGCAAAATGACAGATTAGGAAGCTCTAAAGTTGCAAGTACTTGCTTTGAGACCCAGAATATGGTCTAATTTGGAAAATGTTCCATAAGCAGTTGAAAAAAATGTGAACATAGTTGTTGTTAGTTGGAATATTCTGCATATGTCTAGTAGGTCCATTTGGTGTATAGTGTTCTTTAGGTCTGAAGAATCTTTACTCATTTTTGTCTGAAAGTTTGATCTAGTTTTGTGAAAGATGTGTTGAAGTCTCCCAATATTATTGTATTGGGTCTATCTGAGACCTAATGTCCTGAAGAGTTTGTTTTATAAAAGTAGATGTGCCAACATTTAGGGCATAAATGTTTACTATCATTATATCTCCTTGTTTGGTTGTTCTTTTTATTAGTAAAAAGTGACCCACTTTGTCTCATTTGATAAGTTTTGTCTAAAAATCTGCTTTGTCAAAATGAGAGTTGCTATTTCTGCTAGTTTTTGGTCTCCATTTGCATATGATATGTTTTTCCACTTTTTCACATTTAGTCTATGAATATCTTTACCTGTAAGGTGAGTTTCTTGTAAGCAGCATACAGTTGGATTGTATTCTTTAACCCTTATTCCCAGTCTATGCCTTTTTAAATTTTATATGTTTTTATTAGTGCATTATCATCTCACATGTCTATGCCTTTTAATCTGAGAGTTTAGACCTTTGACATTCAATGTTATAATTGAGAGATGATTTGTATTTCCTGTAAATTTTAGTTATATTTTGTGCAGCCACTATAGGGATCAGTGTGGAGAGTCCTCAGAAAACTGGAAATGGATCTATCATATGATCCAACTATATACTCCTCAATATCTTTCCAAAGGGACTGAAATCAGATTATTATAGTAATATATTCATATCCATGTTTATAGCAGAACAATTTGTAATAGACAACTTATGAAACCAACCCAGGTGTCCATCAACAGATAAATGGATTACAAAATTATGGGATACACATACAATGGAATTCTACTCAGCAATAAAGAAGAATAAAATTATGTCATTTGCAGGAAAATGGATGGTCCTGGAGAACATTATATTAAGTGAGATTAGCTAATAACAGAAAGTGAAGGGTCATACGTTTTCTTTCATATGTGGAAGCTAGGGAGTAAGTGGGATATAAGAGGGGCTTTAGATAATTGAGGAGAAACTCCAGTGGAGTGAGGGAGGTGGTGTTTTGGGGAGGGGGTAAGAACAGAGAGTTAATGAAGGAAACCCTTCCATTGATATTTTGTACATATGTGAGAATGCCAATTCCTATCTCAATATATCATTTGGGGAAAGAGAGAGTGGGGAGGGAGCCAGGGGAAAGCCTACCATGTGCTGTGTGCATGTGTGTCACTATCACTCTGAACTAATTATGATGTGAGACTAAAGGCACCGATAAAAGTATAAAATAAATAAATAAACACATAAATAAAAAGGAAG
>PVLC010015035.1:11158-32765 GCA_004027655.1 Graphiurus murinus
CTTGTAATCCCAGCATTCGGGAGGCTGAGACCGGAGGATCCGGGTTCGCGGCCAGCCTCAGCTACCTAGTGAGGCACTCCGCAACTTAGTGAGACTCGGTTTCAAAATAAAGAATAAAAAATAGGGCTGGGGGTATAGCTCGGAGGTAGAATGCCCCTGAGTTCAATCCCCAGTACCGCAAAAAAAAAAAAAAAAAAGGAAGCTTTAAGTTCTTGTGGTCCCATAGAACTATCCCAAAACAACCGAAAGCTGGCAATTCACCTTAAAAACAATAGGAAATCTTATGCTATTTTTCTTCACCCCTGCCCTTCACCTTGGCTTATCATTGTTGTAGTCTAGAGAAGGCAATAACCCCATTCCTGCTTATCTCCTTTGATCTGGAGGTTACAGGATAGATTTTATTTACAATGTTTTATCTTTCTGGGGTCTGACTAAAGTACCTGTGTCTATCTTATCTAACCTGTATCTCACATGTCTTAGTTTATTTTGTCTTGCTATAACAAAATACCTAAGGCTGGGTAACATATGAAGTAAACAGGTTTATTCGGCTCTTGATTCTATTGGCTAAAGAGCCCAAACTCTAGTCCCCAGAGACCTATCACACTCCTCCAAGACAGGTTCAATTGGTGACTGACAGGTCCATGAGGTCACTAGGCTGTAGGTGTTGCATTTGCCAAACTTGATGTTGTGAGCCTTGGCATCTGCCATGCTTATTTGAAACTATAGCTAGTTGGAGAGTACAGGCCTTGGATTTCAAACTGCACTTGACAGGCTTTTCCTTTCCCTGCCAAAATAGATTTTCCTCTAACGTGTATTGTTGCTAAGGAAAAGTTGTTTAGTTTTATCATTATAGGATATGATGTTGATTCCATTATTATTCTCCAGTGTGAATTCCACTTATTAAATGGAGTTCTCTATCTCCCTGTTTGGTGGTCCACACTATTGTAGAGATGGCCCCAGAGAATTAACTTTAATTTGCCAGAGATCCGAGAAAGAACTAGATAAATTATCTACCCCTTATAACTTTAATACAGAGAGAGTTTTTTAGGGTAGTAAGTTAGGCTCAAATTGATCACATATCCAATGGGCAAGAATCTGACCATCGACAGTCTATGGTCAGTGAGTCCCAGGAGAGTAGGTACACTTGATCTAACAACCTCAGCGCATATGGAATGGGACCAGGATAGAAAATATATAAAGTATAGAATAAGACTTTATTAAATGGCCTCATACTTAATAAGTTCATATATTTGAAGGAGGAATACATTCCACTTTAAAGATAGAAAAGGGTAGTGGAAATAGTTTTAAAGATGGTGTGAGGTATGAGTCAGTCAAGAGACCTTAAATTCAGAGAGATTAAGGACTGGAAAGAGAAAGAGACCAGTTAGTGGTATACTTGTCTTCTTATAACTTGAATACAGCCTATTAGTCCTCTTGATTAAACCTTACTGTGGGATGTATTGTACGCTGAAAGTTCTGTTGAATGCCTTTGACAAGAGTCCAGCGTGGTTTATTTTGAGATGTGAATACATGTGTTGGTCACTCTCAGTAATAGCTGAGGTGCCAAAGGGAATAAGAAATGTCCTGGTAAGACTTTTTATTATGTCCTTAGAATGCAGAGAAACATCTGTTTCCTTGATTTAAATTCTAAATATCTGTGAGGCAAAGAATTCCCAGAGTTTGTTTTCTCATAGTGGGAGCAATTCTTGGTAATGGCCCAAAAGTTTGTAAAAGAAAAAAAAGATGTGCAGATGAAGTCATTTTGTTAACAGAAGCACCCAGTGCTAATATGATTGCCTGAAGTTTGGCCAGTTGTGCTGACCTTCGGGTCTTATCCATTAAGGACTTCCTAGTTCATGAATGGAAAGCAGCAACACTGGCAGTTCCACCCATAGAGTCTGCATTCGCATCACTATTCACTCATTTAATCCCAAGGGACTTTGAGGAAGCCCCGGTGCCTAGGAGAGTGGTGACCTCCTTTAGTACCAAGGCATTTGTCAAGGGACTAAGCACAGGGGAAGACCACCTTCTTCTGTAAAGGAAACATACTAAAAGACAAGATTTGGCTCCATCTTGTAGGGGGATGACAGCCCTACTGAGTTTTTAGGGGCTGCTTCCATGATCCACAGCATAATTGGCAGCTGGGTGTGGAAGGTCATAAGCTCAGGGTGTGCCACAGGCCTGGTGCCACAGGCCTAGTCAGTCCTGGTCTTTTCTGGGGTGGGAGGTAGGGTTCAGGGAGAGGTGTCTTTTGAATTAAACATTGAGCTACTGGACTCCAAGGAGGTAAACCAAGATATCCCTGAGGGTTAGGGGAACATGAGGTTTGCTAACAAGAATAGCAAGTTATGAAGGCGTAATGAAGACAGGTTGGGTCCAGACTCCAACTGCGAAATTTCAGTGAGACCCGCTGCCATTTTTGTACTGGAGGGGTGTTCAACCAACCGCTTCCTCTACAGGGATGTGTGAAACATACAGAGGAGCAGGGTTCTCCCCCAAGTCATAATAAAGAAACACTGATGCTGAAGGAGTGGCAGGCACTTGGAAGAGTCCTCTGCTAGACATAGGCTGAAGCCTGAGACACAGTGGAGTGCCCAGCACCACAGCGTGCGAGTCAGGCGGCCTGTCATTGCTGCTGTGCTAAGGAGGCCCCTACCTGGACTTCATCTAGAAACTCGGGTAAGGAGAAGGGCGGTAACTGCTGGTGAACAGCAGGAGGTCTAAAGCCCAGGTTTGCCAACAGTCTGAGGTTCTGTCCTACGCTGCCCTCACAGTGGTCTGGAGCTGTAGTAAGACAAGAGCTGGGTGAGGTTGTTAGATTTTTTGGAAAGTGGATTCACTAATATGAATAATTTCACCAGACAGTGAGGCAAAGGGGTCTTCCCTAGCTGTCTGGTTGCTGGCTCTGTGGCAATTAGGGAAGATGTTTAAGGGCCTGGAGTATGGATGTCCAATGAAGGAAGTGATTGGGTGTGAATGTAATCAACTGCTCAAGAAGGGGGACCGATGTCCCTCGAGACAGGGATTAGACTGCTAGAATCAAGAGCACACTAAAATATTAAAACAAAACTCTATTAAGTCCACAAACTAAGAATAGAAGAAATTTCCTTAACTTCATGGAGACCATTATGAAACCCCACAGGTAACATTGTACTCTGTGATGAAAGACTGAAAGCTTTTCTTCTAAAATCAGGAAAAGAAGTCAGGCATAGTAGTATATGCCTATAATCCTAGTATTTAGGATGCTGAAACAGGAGGATTGCAGGTTCCGGGCCAGCCTTAACAATTTGGTGAGACCTTTAGCAACTCAACAAGACTCTGTTTCAAAATTAAAAAATAAAATATGACCGAGGGGTATAGCTTGGAGGTAAAATGCCTCTGAGTTCAATCTCCAGTACCAGAAAATAAAATAAAACAACACAGGAAAAGAAAATAATGCCTCTTTCTATCACTTCTATTCAGTGCAGTATTGAAAGTTCTAGACAACATAAGTAAGGCAAGAAAAAGAAATAAAAACATTCAAACTAGGAAGGAAGAAGTAAAATTATTTCTTTTTGCATCTGACAAGACCTTATATGTAGAATATCCCCCAAAGCAAAGATTCCATAGAAAAACCCTGTTAGACTAATAAACAAAATCAGAGAAGTTACAAGATATAAAATTAGTACACAAAATCCATTGTTTTCTAACAATGAACAATCTAAAAAGGAAATTAGGCAAACAATTCCACTTATAATAACAGCAAGATGAATAAAATACTGAGGAATAAACCTAAACTAGGAGATAAAAAACGTGTATACTGAAAACTAAAAAAATTGCTAAAAGAAATTAAAGCAGCAAAAACACCCTGTATTCATGGATTGGAAGAGTTAATATTGTTAAGATAACAACACTGCTCAAAGTAATTAATAGGTCAATGTAATTTCTATCAAAATCCCAGTGACATTTAAAACATATTTAATGGAAATAAAAAAAATCTAAAATTCATATAGAATTCTAAGGGATTCTAGTAGCCAAATGAATCTTGAAAAAGATCAAAGGGGCTTAGGGGGTTTCTCTTATCTGGTAGTTAACTCTGAGACAATTAGGGACGACCTAAAATGGTCTAAAGTATGAAAGTCAATAAGGGAAGTGATTTGGAGACTCATACTTTCTAATTTCAAAACTTACTACCAAGCTACAATAATAAAAACAAATCCTCACAGAATTGGATTCAACAATGACACCAGAAAGCACAAAGTGACAAAAAAAAAAAAAGTAGATTGAATTTCACCAAAATTAAGCTTTAGTATATCAAAGAATGCTATCAAAAGAGTAAAAAGGCAATGAAAAGTGTTAAGGAAAGTATTTCCAAAACATCTAGTAAGATATTAATATCCAGAATTATATAAAGAATTTCAACACAACACTACAAAACCAAACAATCCACAAAAAAATGGGCAAAAATCTTGAGTAGACATTTCTCCAAAGAAGATATACCAATGGTAATAAGCACATGGAGAAATGCTCAACATCACTAGTAGGGAAATGGAAATTAAAAAAATACCATGAGATACCACTTGAGAATGGCTACTATAAAACAACAATAACAACAACAAAACTGAAAATAAGTGTTGGTGAGGATGTGGAGATATTGAAACCTTGCATACTGCTGAGAAGAATGTAAAAAGGTATAGCCATGGTGGACAATAGTGTGCTGGGCCTCAAAATATTAAATATACAATTACTATATAATCCTAAAATTCCAGACCAAATAATGTTATGTGCATATACTAATGTATCACTATGAATCTCACTGTCATATACAATTTCCATGCACCAATAAAAGATTAGTAAGAGAAAAGAATTGAGTTGGGCATGTTGTTACATGCTTGTAATCCCAGTACTTGAGAGGCTGAGATGGGAGGTCTGCAGGTTTAAGGACAGCCTCAGCAACTTTGTGAGGTCCTCTGCAATTTAAAAATAAAAAATAGGGCAGAGGGTATAGCTCAGAGGTAGAATGCCTCTGTGTTCAATTCCCAGTACCACACAAACACAAAAAATAATAAAAATCAGACACTTAGATAAGTACTTGCTTTGTTATTAGCAGCATTATTAACAATGACCAAAGGGTGAAAACCACTCACATCCACTAATGGATGAATGGATAAATAAAGTATGGTATACACATACAAAGAATATTATTTGGCTCTAAAAGGAAATGAAATTTTCATATTCACTATAACAGAGATGAAACTTGAAATCATTATTTTAGGTGAAATAAGGCCTACTCCACTTGTCAGATATTGTGTGGTTCCACTTGTTGGCTAGAATAGTCAAATTCATAAAGAAAGAATGGGGGTAGTGATCCCAAGAAATGGGAAGCAGAGGGTAGCAGGAAGGCATTGTCTAATGGAAACAGTTTTTTTTTCTTTTTCGGTACTGGGGATTGAACTCAGGGGCATTCTACCTCCGAGCTATACCCCCAGCCCTATTTTTTACTTTATTTTGAAACCGGGTCTCACTAAGTTGTGGAGTGCCTCACTAGGTAGCTGAGACTGTTCGCGAACCCAGATCCTCCAGTCTCAGCCTCCCGAATGCTGGGATTACAAGCGTGCGCCACCACGCCCGGCTCGGAAACAGTTTCAGTTTGGGATGATGAAAGAGTTCTGCAGATGGATAGTTGTGCTGGTTACACAACAGTGTGAACATGCTTAATGCCACTGAATTGTATCCTTAAACATGGTTAAAAGGGAAAACTTCATGGTACGTGTATTTATCACAATAAAAAAATAAGTTTATTAAATACTAGAGTGATGACAAGAAAATACTGATCATAACAGAATTGAGGCCACATTGTTTAAAGTTTTAGGGCATAGCCTCAGAATATGCTTAGTCCTTACACGAACTTGGAAATTCATTTGTCCACCCTGAAACTTATTTTGTAAGAATATCATGTCTTACTTTCTTCAGTAATGTTTATTGCAATGAAATTGCAATGTTCCAGTGATAAAAATAGAAAGCTTTCTATATGTGAGGTCTAAAATATTATTTCTAACTGTTGGGAAAGGCAGATGAAGTAACAGAAGCAGAGTGAACCTTGGAGCTAAAAAACTCAATTCAAACCATGACTCAGTCATAGATTCGCTTCATGACCTTTGAAAAGTTACCTAATCTCTGAATTTGAGTTTCCTCCTCTGTCAGTGGGAGACATGTACCCAACTTTCAGAATTGCTGAAAGAATTAAGGACAGTGAAACTAAATATTTGGCACTTAGAATACATTTAGCAAAGTTTATTATTATTACTATTAAAATGAATCAAGCCATAAGAAAACAAGGTGGGCAGTACCCTGAGTTTAGAACTCTTCAAGTGAAAAAATTACTTGTATAGAACAGCTTCTTAGCATGTAATAAGATTTGCATCGGATTAACAATACAGTGTTTCCAAAGGAGTACAAGCAGATACAATCTAGGAAAATAGAACCTGTTTCTATATGTAAAATTATCATGTGGCAGTATTTAGGTACTGTTACAGTCAGGAGCCCATATATCAGGGCATACTGCCAGCACATTAAAAGGGGAGATTGGAGTCAGGCATGGTGGTGCACACTTGTAATTCCAGTACTTGGGAGGCTGAGACAGGAGGATCCAGGTTCACTCCCAGCCTCAGCTACTTAGTGAGGTCCTTTGCAACTTAGTGAGACCCTGTTTCAAACTAAAGAATACAAAATAGGGCTGGGGGGTGGGGAGGTTAGCTCGGAGGTTGAATGCCCCTGAGTTCAATCCCCAGTGTTGAAACAAACAAAAAACAAAAAAAGGGGAAATTGGTTCAAGAGCTATCATTGACATAGACTTTAAGAGACTTAAAATACATGCTTTAAAGCTGGGCTTGGTGGTGCACTCCTGTAATCCCAGTACTTGGGAGGCTGAGACAGGAGGATCATGGGTTTGAGGTAGGATAACTTAGTAAGTCCCTGTTTCAAAATGAAAAGGGTTAGGAATGTAGCTCAGAGGTGAAAACTTTCTGGGTTCAATCATCTCCCCATCCACCACCACACACATATAAAAAATGGGCTTTTAATATTCTGATTATTATTCAATTTCCATTAATAATATTATACTAATTACCAGATTATACTCCCACCAAATTTTATTTGACCAAATAGTTCTTAAGGGTACCTGTTCTCATGTGTTCTTAAGGATATTTAAACTTTAACAGTTTGATAACTGGAAAATACTATTTTGCTGTCTGTATATTTTAAATGACTAAAGCTCAGCATTTTTTTTCATATCATTTTTGTTTGATTTTATATCCTTTTCACTATGGTGCCTGCTTATGTCATTTGTTCAGTTTTCGTACTTTTTTTCCCCCTTATAATTAGAAAGAAATTTTTGACTATTAAGAAAATTAGCATTTTACCATATAGACTTCTGGTTTTGTCTAGTGTGCTGTCTTTTGATTTTTTTCCTTTCTCTCTTTCTTTTTTTCCCCTGGTACTCGGGATTGAACTCAGGCATTCTACCTCCAAGCCACACCACAGATCAATTTTATTTTTTATTTTGGACAAGTCTCCCTAAGTTGCTGAGGTTGGTCTCAAACCTGTGATCCTCCTGTCTCGCTTCCCAAGCACTGGAATTACAAGCATATGCCACCAAGCCTGGCTTGTCTTTTGATTATTCTTAACTATGGATTTAACCATGTAAAAGTTAAAATATTTTATATAAATATATTTCATCCATCTATTTAGAGTATCTGAATTTCATTTCTTGTTTACAAAAGCTCTCCTGCAACATACCCTTTAATCTGGCAAATCCACTTCAAGAAATTTGTCTCATAGATATAACTCTCCAAAATGAGTAAAACATTATGTTAAAAAAACTTTAATACACCAATAGGGGATTGCTCAGTTACATGGTATCTCAACAAACACAGTACCCTGTAGAGTAGTTTCAACATGTGATGGATATATACATTTATCATTTTAGAAAGATTTATAAATTACACTTTAAATTCCTCAGAAGGAACATCCTTAAATAGAGTCAGTATTTGTTCATAGCATTTTTTTTTTTTTTTTTTTTTTTTTTTGCGGTACTGGGGATTGAACTCAGGGGCATTCTACCTCCAAGCTACACCCCCAGCCCTATTTTTTATTCTTTATTTTTGAAACCGGGTCTCACTAAGTTGCGGAGTGCCTCACTAGGTAGCTGAGGCTGGCCGCGAACCCGGATCCTCCGGTCTCAGCCTCCCAAATGCTGGGATTACAAGCGTGCGCCACCACACCCGGCTTGTTCATAGCATTTTAAATATAATATTTACATGCAAAGAAAGGCATCAATCTTAAATTTATCACTTGATCAAGGTAGATAAATGCAAACTCTCATCTAGAGAGGGGACATTACTGCATTGGTCTCCGAAAGTTCCCTCTTGCTCACTTTATTTCAATATCTACTGCAATCCCTCCCTCAGAAGCAAGTGTTTGTAGGTAAATATCCAGGCCTGGAATTGCTAGTAAGTATATTTTTAGGCCTATAAGGAAATTCTAGGCCTTTTGCTAAAGACATCACCATTTGGTATTCCTGTCACAAATACATGAGAGTTCCAACTGCTCTGACTCTTGGTTCATATTCTCTATTGTCAGCATTCTGTTCAATTGTGAAATGGTTATAATTGGCATTTTTCTGATGACTAATGTTGTTAACCACATTAGTATATATATATATATATATATATTGTTCTTCGTGAAATGTTTATGCAAACATTTTCCTTCTCTTTCCCCCTTCATCCCCCCCTTTTCTTTTTGGTACTGAGGATTGAACTCAGGGGCATTCTACCTCCGAGCTACACCCCCAGTCCCATTTTTTATTCTTTATTTTTTAAACATTTTCTACCTTTCAAAAATGAGGTTATGCCAGGCATGGTGGTAGCACACATCTATGTTCCCAGTACTTTGTAGGTTGAGACAGGAGGATTGTCAGCTTGAGGCCAGCCTCAGCAACTTAGCAAGATCCTGTTTCATAAATAAATAAGTAAATAATAAATAAATAATAAACAGTAAATTGTCTGGGGGTGAAGCTAGGAGGTAGAATGCCACTGGATTCAATCCCCAGTACCAAAAAGAAAACAAAACCACTATTACCACTAACAATGAGATTATTCCCTTTTTCTGCCTGTCTGGCTTATATGATGTCTGCAACAGACCTTGCCACCTGTGGCACTAGCCTCTGCTTAAGAGGGTCCCTGTACCTCTGGACATTTGCATAGTATATCATGACATTTGCATAGTACATCAAGAAAACACCTTGACTTTGGTTAACCCAGTGTTTGCCTCACAATGAGAACTTTCCCAGGAAGGCAGCCACTATACCATCATCTGTTCCTGCATTTTTAATTTTTATGCAGATTTTTCCAGAGAGATCTCTAAAATTATCCCTCATTTAAACTCTTCTTTGTTTTTGTGCTGACTTGAATTAACTAGTGACTTTTTCCTTCAAGTATGAGAAAAATCTGCTACAATGTTCTAGACGACATAGATGAACATTTTTAATATTTTTCCTTTCTAGTATCAAGCTTAACAACTTGAGCAATAAAACAATCTTTTGAGAGAAAACATTGGACTTTTGACTTTCTAATCTCACTTAGCATAATACTCTCTAGTTCTATCCATATGTGGAAGCTAGAGAGAAAAATAGGAAGCCACTATAATAATGTTATGTTCATATATGAGGCTATCCCTGCAAACCTCACTAGCATGTAGAGGGGTGGAGAAGGGGGATCAGGGTGGGATGCTGAGGGAACTATAGGGAAATACATCAAGTGATGTGTGCTTGTGTGTTTGTGTCTTTTTGGGTGGATCTCACTATGACATTTAATTACAGTGGACAAATAAAAGTATATTAAAAAAGAATTTCCTTGCTGACCATGGAGAAGACTCATTTGATGCTAGGGATGCACATCCCCCATGCACGCCCCCTTTGGAACAGTTCTCACAGTTATGCAACAGGAGAGGCTCCAGCCACCTTGTTCCTCCTATTTCTGGTTAAATAAAGCTACACAGATCCTTTGGTGTGTGAGGCATGTCATTTCAAGATAGACCACTAGATGGGGCAAAGAGATCAATTTTTTAAGTCCCCAAATTTTAGAAACTACTAGCAAAGTGAAATTTCTTTTTATAATTAGATGACTAAATAAACCAAGCAGAGAAAAGAATAGTTAGACACCTGGGATTTATCTTTGCCCACCCCCTACCTCTTCATCTTCTCATTCTCCTCGCTTGGTCCTGCAGCTGCCTTGAGATTCAGGCCCTCCTGCAGAAATAGAAAAGGTGGAGGGTTTTCCTGCTGGTTGAACAAGTAAAGGATCCACAGGACTGATTTTCCTTTGTCTATAACACTGGAATGATGTTAGTTTGTGCAGAACATCTCTGTGTGTCATCTAGATTCTGGAAGGCCAGTGAGTTGGGTTTGAGGCCAACCTTGGCCCTCAGAGTCCTTCCCCACCCCATCTTTGGGTCAAGTTTGAAGGCTGGTGTGCCCATACATGAGTATTCCAGGCCTTGCTTCCACCCATCATTCCCCAGCCTTCCCTGTAATGTCTCTCCCTGTTTTCTAGAAGAACACAGCTTTCAATGACCTCCCTCTTCTGTGCAATAAATGAACTGAGCCTGATTATCTCCGGAGTCACGTCCCTAACCTAAACATATGTCATTCTTGCTCAGAACTGACAGTCCTTTCATTTGTCTTCCTTTCTGCTCTCTGTATTTCATGTCCCCCACAACCTTCCAGAAGTTTACGCTTCAAAAGCACTTACCCAGCCAATGAATGAGTTGCTGAGTGAATGAACAACTAGCTTCCTTGACCTCATCCAGCTCTTTTCAACATTTCCTGTCCTTTCTCTTCCACACCCTCACTGCATCCCATTTACTTGTCCAAATCATTAAATTGTCCTTTGCCAGTAATTGAATTTAGGGGCCCTGTTCAAATTCCTCCGTTGCAAGTTAATTCATTCATGTAATCTCTTCTGCTGCTCTCCAACTGCTCCCTGCTGGGTCATTTTCCTGACTAGTGTTTTGTGTTTTGTTTTCCAGGTTTATCTCTGGCTCATATGCATTACATTTCTGCTCATTAAAGTAGATTGAGTTATCTATTAAAGTGGCAGATTTGGATTCACCTCATTTTTTTCAAAATTTTAATCTCATCAGCAAGGTTATAAAAATAAAACTGAATTGATAATGTGAATAGTTAGGGAGTAGCAGACAAATTGGCTTTTTTTGGAGGATAGTACATGGGTCAAGGGTCTCAGATGCATATAAAAATAGTTGTAGGGTTAAGACTGCTGCTTTTCTCTTCCTGGTCAGTTCTCCACTTTTATCAACTAATAACTGATTGTCTTCAAAGCAGAGGAGGCACTTCTCTACTTGTTTCCCATTATTTATATTAAATGGCAGTTACACACTTCTCCCAACTTGTGCCAGCCCCATTGAAATAGATATTGAATATGTGCAGAAACATATGTTCGTTTTATTTGGAGGTTAGAATGGTTTGATTTGGCAAAAGATAATTGTATTCTTATTTATCAAAAAGTTGCTACAAGTGAAAATGAGGGGTTTTAACCCAATAAAGCATTTCATAACAATTTAATTTTAATGACATGAATGGAATAGCATTTAGGTGCTAACTAGGAAAATACCAAGAAGTAATTTTTTCCTCAAAATACCATATATAGTTAGAAGTATTTCCCTTCTTCTAGGGATATCATATGAACATTAACAGTTGTCTGTACTGTGAATAAAATAATGACTTATATTTGTGTAGCAATCTTTATGTATATAAATGCTGTTTTAATTCATGAAATAAACTATGTTTAGAAGGAATGAGAGAATTTAAAAAAAAATTATTTGCCTGTTCAGGTAAAAAAAAATTTCCTCACCATTCTTCACCATGTGTTTATGTTCTTTAGAAAGTGTAAGGGCCTATGTATTTTATTCTTTTTGAAGAAAGGTTGTATGCTTTCACTCAGATTGGAAACTAGAGAGAAATTGGGAAACAAAGAGGACTTTAGATAAATAAGGGAAGATACTAGTAGTATAGTGGAAGGAGATTTGGGAAGGGAGGTAAAAGGGGAGATTTGCTGATGGAAATAGTCCAAGTAATCCTATGTTAATATATGAAGTTATCAATATCAATGTTAATATTGTGTATGGGAGGGAATGGGATGGGACCCAGGTAGAAACACACAAGTGCTGTGTGCATGTATGTTCCCATCACTCTGAACCTCACTATGATGTACAATTATAATGCACCAATTAAGAAGGAAAGTAATAATGTGACAATTAAAAATAGTTAATAAATATTTCTGTGGAAAGAAAGATAGAAAGAAAGAGAGAGTAAGGACCTTTGCTTTTAGAGTTGACTTGAGTCTCTTCAGTGTGTTAATCACTTCATTGAACTTTTGTTCTTATTTTATGACATATGTTCTAGTCTTTATATGCAGTCTGCAAGTCACTGGCAAAGAAGCCAGATATGAATTGAATGCTAATTCTTCTGTGGGTTAATATAAGCCTGGGTATTCTCAGAAAGGAAGAGCTGGATGTGAACTAGCTGTTCTTCCAGAGCAAAGTCATTTCAGATCACGGCTAAAAATAATTCAAGATGTTAAGCTCATCTGGACGCGACTGGAGTCAGGACTGATAAACACTCTCCTCTCTGTGAGGGGTGACAGTCTAGGAAGCCAGCTATGTGAACAGTGATTTTTTAAAATAAAGTTTATTTCCTCAGTTCTTTTTAGGAATAGCAAGAAGAACAAGGGAAAGTTTCCTTTTGGGAAAAAACTTTGTCACCAATATCTCACATGTCATTTCACAGTCTCCTTCTGCTTCCCTCTGAACTATTCCATCAGTACAATAGATGTGCAGTCACTAACCAAGTTTAATTATGTGATTGGACAAGAAAACCATTCATATCACAGTTAGATGTATAATGAAAACATGGCTTCTTGGTTTCTCTGTAACTGATCACATCTCACCTGCTGGAGTCAGGAGATGGGGCAGGACTATAAATAAAAATGTAGTTCAACTGAGTGATTAATTTAAAATTACCCCCTCAGAAAATGCTCATTAAATGCTCATTCTTTTAATGCTAGTTGCTATGGTTTGAATATGTCCCCTAAATTTCTTGTGTTGGTAACTCGATCTGTAGTGTAGACATGTTGAAAGGTGGGACCTTTAAGAAGTGATATAAGATCATGAGAGCTTTGCTCTTGTGAATGAATTCATGCTGCTACTGTGAAAGGGGGTTAATTATCATAGGATCTGATTCCTGATAGGAGAATTAATTTGGTCCTTTCCCCTCACCGTGTATCCCAACCACCCCTCCTTCAGTTTTGCTCTTTCTCATTCTCTTCCTACCTCCAAAGTCTAGCCTTTAGTCTTCTTGTCTTAATGTAGCCAATAACAAACATGAAATTTGATTTTCAAAGCCTATAGCTGCAAGCAAGAAGCCATCTTCCCCTTGTAGGGAAGGGAAGATATTCCCTCTACACTCAGAGGACCTGATAATTGAGTTTATGAAATAAGTGGACAGCAGAAAGATTAACAGGAGAAGAGGTACACAAGTTCATTACATGTACAGGACCACCACAGGGAAGAAAAGTTGATCCCCCAAATCCCCAAGAGGTCTAGATGCTTACATACCCTCTTCATAGGAGAGAGGGGTAGGGCATGGACAACTTAAAGGAAAGTAAATTGTTTTCAGGAAAGACAAATGGGACTTCAGAAGAATAGCTAGTAGCCTATGACAAAACCTTTGTTGGTATGGCGTCAAGCTCAGCCCTCTCTCCTGTGACAGGAGTTAATTCTCCCTGGCTGGTCAGATTCCCAGGGAGGGGACCCATGACAATTAGTACTTTTGGAGTACTGTCTCTAGACAGATAAAAGAAGTTCAGAGAAAGCCTTACTTCCACCTGCATTTGCTGTTTCCAAGTATGGATCCTGAATGTCCCACTAAGGCCTTGAATGGATTGTCAGTTTAACTGGATTATGAAACACCTAACATGATGTGACTTTGGGTGTGTTAATGAGATGATTGGTTTATGTAATGGCAGATTGAAGGGGAAGTCCTTCCCTGAATATAGGAAGCACGGTTCTGATAGGCGTAGGATCTGGGTAAAAGAAGGAGAAAGCTGTGTGAATACATGCACCCTTCTTCCTGAGAAAAGCATGTCTGTTCTCACAGGGACATCAGCCTTCAGCTCTTTGAACTGAACTTTCACCATCATTTCTCTAGAGGTTTCCTGGCCTTTCCATGTTGGACTAGAACTGCATTATTGGTCATTCCAATTCTGAGACTCTAGATCTTGCACCAGACAACCAGCTGCTTGTTCCTCTAGATCTCTACGTGCAAGCAGTCACTTTGGACTATGCTGCTTTAGACTGTAAGCTGATTTGATAAACCCCCTTCTACTATATACACAACCTACACATCCTGTGAGTTCTGTCACTCTAGTAAACCCTGAACTATATGGTCCCCCTAAAAGGCTTTGTCCCCAGCGCTACTGGGACATAGTGGAACCTTTGGGAAGTGTGGCCTGTGAAAGGAAGTTAAGTAATTGGGGGTGTGCCCTTGAGTGTTGTATTTGGACCCTGGCTCCTCTCCTCCCTCCCTCTGCCTTCTGGCTGCTAGGAGGTGAACAGTTTCCTCCAGCAGGTGCTTCCACCATGATGTTCTGCTGTACCACAGGGCCCGAGGCAACTAAGCCATCATGGACTGAAACCTCTGAAATCGTGAGCCCAAAGAAGCCTTTCCTATTTAAGTTAATTGCCTCAGGAATTTTGTCACAGAAACACAAAGTTGACCAACACAAGTGCCCTCAGTTTGAAGCCATCAGTGTACCAAAGGGACATATTTTGGGGAGGCATTCCTGAATTTCTTTACCTCTGAAATATTGAAACTTACCACTTCAATAGCTGGGATGCCCAGGACATTAAGATAAAGTTTATAGGAAATGAACACATGCTTGAAAACAAATACTTCTGAAAGTAAATTTTATTTTCTTATTTTATTAGTGCATTACACTTACACATCATAGTAAGGTTCAATGTGATAAAAACATACATGCACATATTGCCCTCCACATCCCATCCTGCTCCCCTCTCATCCCCCCTGCACTCTTAGTGAAATCCGTAGCAATACCTTTACATATTGATAATGGTTATTTAAATGGTTTCCTTCTTTAGTCCTCTCTTTTCCCATCCCCCCTTCCTCCCCAACCCCCCTCCTTTATGGATCTCTTTCTGCATTATTTAAAGTGCCTTAGGTTTCCTATTTTCTCTCTAACTTTCACATATGAGAGAAAAATGCACCCTTGCATTTCGGAGACTGGCTGGTCTTTTAAAAAACACTGTGCTCTTTATGAACCACCTACAGTATAAAGAGAGATGAGTCTCTGAGACTTTTACTCATTTTCGCCCTTATCCTGAATATACCCATATTTCATACGGCATTAAAAATGAGCCTAAGGGTTAATAGTTTGGCCAAAATATACAGAATAGGGACTGGCCATAAGGAAAAATTCCCATTGAAGAAGATTAAATGAGCTGGGTGTGCTGGTACATGCTTGTAATCCAAATACTTGGGAGGCTGAGATAGGAGGAAAACAGGTTTAAGGACAGTCCCAGCATGTAGTAAGACACTCATCAACTAGCAAGACCCAGTTTTAAAATAAAAATAAAATAGGGCTGGGGGTGTGGCTCAGAGGTAGAATGCCCCTGGGTTCAATCCCCAGTACCACCACGAATAAATAAATAAAAAAGTAAGTTAAAATAAAATAAAGAAAAAAGATTAAATGAAAGCTGATAGTGGGAAAATATAACTAGATATTTTCTATCAAAAGAATAGCTTAACTTAAACTTCATTTTGTTAAACTACTGTTTTGTAACTGTAGAAATTCACATACCTTTGTAAAATTAGCATCTCTTAAAAAAATTGAAAATGTCAACCCCTCCCCTGGTCCTCTGTAGCTGGCCATAAGTATAGGAGTATGAAAGGAGAATAGTGCAGAAGCTTTGCATTAGGAATATACAAGCCTTGTTCTCCGTTGACTGTGTTCCCTAGCCTGCCTGGCAGTACCCTTTTCTGCAAAAAAGTAAAATTGTCTTGCTAAACAATTTTCGAACATGTGCCTTTTTCTGAAGCCATGAAAATATATTTCTAACAATAGTTACTGAGAAATTTAGAACAATTCTAATTCTGTCCACTTGCTTCCTTATTGTTTATTGCTGGCTTTCCCTTTGAAATATGCAAATCTGACAGAACAATCACTTGACAGGACCTATTTCCATGCCAAGTTCAAGTTTCTCTGTTCTGGGATCGGCAGATGGGAGCAAAGGGAGCCTCTTCTTGGTTCTACCATGGCTGAGATGAGATCCGTGCCCTGCCCTCTAGGGAGGGCCTGGGGTACTGCATCTCCGTGGCTGACTCCCTCTCAGTTCCTTCATTGCAAGGGGAAAGGGAAGGCACTGGACAGAAGTAGCAAGCTAAAGGCACAAACAGAGCACTGAATTCTTCTTGTGCTAACACCAAGAGAAATCCCCAGCTCTTGGAATGTTTCTTGCTAATCTCCCTTCTGGCTATTATTCAGCTATTGTGAATCCCTTTTTAAGCTTCCAGACTCCTTTTAGCTGTAGAAAGAGAATGAAAAAAATGTACCCTAAGACCTTGGATTTTTTTTTCTTCCCTTCCTTTTCTGTTGCCAGTGAATCAATTTGAAAGGCGAGCTGGCACAGGTTCCAGGAATTTGTGTAAATGCCTAATGGAGATGCACTGAGCGCTTGCTGCAGGCACTTCCAAACATGGTTCTGGCTGATGGCTTGCGCTTTTAGGGTAATGACCTGCCAGCGACACAGCTTCATACCTGCAGAGGCTCAGAACATTCCAAATATTTCTCTCTCTCTCTCTCTCTCTCTCTCTCTCTCTCTCTCTCTCTCTCTCTCTCTCTCATTTTCTGTGTTTCTTTTTTGAGAGGGAGAGAGTAGGTCACATACATCTTGATAGCTGCTTTGTAAGCAAATGAACTAGACACACATCATCTCCATCTCTTTCCTGCAGTTTCCTTCTATGCATCTCAGAAAGTCAAATGTAAATGTGGCTGTACTTTTCCATTACAAGGACAATCATTGTGACTTTCTTCTCAGTCAAGTCCTAGAGCCTGCTCATTTATTCAAACAGTATTTACCAAATGTCAAACTCTATTCTAGACACTATAGCAAGGAACCTCAAGAAAAAATGTAAACAAAGAATAAAGCATGAGAGAAACTCATAGATAAATGGGGTAGAAAGAGAGACATTGATCAAGTAAAAATAAACACATGTGAGTCTTACTTTGTTAAAAGTGCTCTGGCACTATGAGGAAAATAAATGGGGCATCTGATCTAGTTAGATGGATGGTATAGTAGTAATAATGGACTTGCCCTTCCTTCCTTCCTTCCTTCCTTCCTTCCTTCCTTCCTTCCTTCCTTCCTTCCATCCATCTTCCTTCTTTCTTTTTCTTTTTACTTTTGGTACTGGTGATTGAACCTTGGGGGGGGGCATTCATTCTCTCTCCAAGCTACATTCCTGGCTTTTTCTTTTTTTGAAACAAGGTCTTGCTAAGTTGCTGAGGGTCTTGCTACATCTTGCTAAATTGTTGAGGATCTTGATAAGTTGCTGAGGTTACCCTAAAATCTTCAATCCTTCTTTCTCAGCCTCCCAAGTACTGGGGTTACTGGATGTGCACCACCACACCTGGCTTGAACTGGCTTTTCAACTCCTATTCCAATTCACTTATAGAATTACTTTCTGGGGTATAATTATAGTAGTTCAAGGCTAGTGCCTGCTTTGCCTGCAGAAGCAGAAAAGCCAATAATATTAATTACTATGATGATGATGATGATGGTGGTGATGATGATGATACAAATATACTTCCAAGACCCCTTGTAGCTTGGGTCTGACTGTGCCTCCTTTGTGAGACTTAGGTGGAGGGTGGGCAGCACCAGGCAGAGGCTGAAGTTTCTGCAGGTGGCAGAGGCCTCAGATCCACTCCGACTTCTCCCTTTCTCTTGTGTTGTAGCTGCTCAGAGGTAGCAGTGACTGTGATGTTTCCACAAAGATACATCTATGATGTGTCATTCCCCTCCATTTCTGTTGTTTTAGACTGAAAAGATTCCCAGCATTGTGGGCCGGAGAGACTGTCCTGCCTCTTTCCCAAAAGGTAACGACCATGTTCTGTACCTGTTGCAGGATCCTGTACCTGAATGCTTCCCAGCCCCTCCTCCAAGGCACACGGTCTTCACTTCTGCTCAGAAGCAAAGCAACTTTGTCAGGCACTGGTGGGCAGAGGGTTTCCTGCTTTCCCCAAATCTTGTTCATGAACATATAGTGAGAAAAATCTAGTGGTGAGTGTAAATCCTCCTTGGGTCTGAGGCTCCTCAGTGTTCTAAACTCCCTAGAGCACTAGCTTGCACTTGACCTGAAGAATTTGCTGAACTTGTGGTTCTTTTCTTCCAACCTGCCTCTATGGTGGCTCTACACCCCATCCATACTCTGCCAAAGATGAAAACATCTTGCTGCCTACTTCTCCTCTCAACCGGACACTCTTTAGGCCTTGAAACCTCAGCTTTTAGATGTGCTCAAGAAAAAATTAATTACAATTTGTGGATGACCTGGATTTCCCTCTCCTTACTCGGGGAAGTGACATCTTCTTGAAGCTATCTCCATCCTAAGCAGAAGCTGCACTCTCTCTTTCTGATTGGAAACCCACTTCAGTGGTCTGGAGTTTGGTGGCTCCTTGGCAAGGGACCCAAGCTTCCATGCTAGTAAAAGCTTCAGAGTGAAATGCATGTTAACCCACCACATATTGACTAAATGTCTACTACAGATTGCATATCTAAAATGATTAGAATCATATTTTGAAGTTTTTTAGAGTTTTAAATATCTGCAGAATACATAATGAGATATTCAGGGAATGGAGCCCAAGTGTAGATGTAAAATCCTCTTGTTTCCTATACGTGTTCCACAGCAGCTTATTTTAATAATGTATTCAGTGTGCCTGGTTTTGGTTGTTGTTGTTGTCTGTTTTTGGTGGAACTAGAGACTGAACCCAGGGGCCTCCACTTACGAGCTACACCCTACACCTTAAGCCCTTTTAATTTCTTGTTTTGAAACAGGGTCTTGCTAGGTTGCTGAGGCTGGTCTAGAACTTGAGATCCTCATGTCTCAGCCTCCCAAGTACTGGGATTAGAGGTGTGTGCCACCATGCCCAGTTGTGCCTGTGTCTTGATTGCAACCTGTCACTTAAGGTCAGATGTAGAATTTTTCACTGTGGTATCATGTCAACACTCAAAAAGTTTTGGGATTTGGAGCATCTTGGACTTCAGATTTTCATATTGGGAATTGCTCAACTTTATTATGGAGGGCTGAAGAAACAAAAATGAATGAGGACAATCTCTGTTCTGTAGATTGTTGCTCACAATCTAGAGGGTATAAATGCTTGTAAACAGATGTTATAAATCAGCAAGATGAATGCCATAATAGGAATGGAAAAAGCCCTATAGAAACATGGGTCTGAATAAAAAGGACACAGGGGCACTGAGGAGGGATAACTGAGGTATTTCTGGAATTTTGAGTAAGAGTTTTCCAGAATGAAAAGGTGAGATGTTGTTCACAGAAGAATTCCTTCTACTCCCCAGTTATTAATAAGAATGCCATTTCCTGGCAGAGTATGCCTGGGTAGGACTTATCTTTCCAGGCCTAGGAAGGCAACCTGGTCTTTGCCACAGTCTGCTCTGAGCTCGAATCGGCCAGGTGAATCCAGCCTTCCCTGGCTGACAGTATTAACATTAGGGACTCTAATGTATTTCCTACTTTTTTTTTTTGTAAGGAAAGATATCACATCTAAGGTGATATCTTTCACATGTGCCCCATGTATATTTATCTTAGCCACAGGATTTGTCCTGTGTTCCCCTGAGTGGATGGATAGCTGGATATTCATCTATTTGCCTTAACCACTGGGAGCATACGTGATCATCAGTCTGAGAAAGACAGTGATGTTATGCAGTTGACAGAGCTCTCCTATTTTGGCCCCTGAGCTTAGCCCAGACAGCACAACACGTCAGCACCAATACAGGAATAGTACAGTCCAAACAGGGACATGCTCGCGTCAGATGCCCAAAGCAGCGTGGGACATAGGCCAAAATTTGGTCCTTGATGTGAAAGTTGAGTGTGCAGCAGACTGAGCTTAGACGGAGTCTTAGCACAGAAGACACAAACTCCCAGGCATGGGAGCATATTGATCAGTCTGTGGGCGAAGGCACGCTCAGAAACTGGAGAAATAGCCAAGAAGAAGGATGGGAGCCAGCACCAGAAGTCGGGTTGCCTGGGTGATTCATGATGTGACAGAATCTAACTGGAAGCCTCAGGACTGAGCCCCATAGCTTTATCTTTGCTGGCCATTTGAATATCATTTCTGAATGGTAGATAAAACACACAGATAATATCTTTAAAGGCAAAACATATTGAGTTAAAAAAGTATGAAGTACAGACCTTAATCCATATACATGATACTGTAGGACTTACTTTAAGATGTTAAACACAATGACAACACACTTTGAAAGGTAACTTCTGAAATACATGTGCATATATATATATATATTCATATATAATACACATATATAATGTGCATCATTTATAATAAAGACACCAACTTCATTATGAAACTTTTCTTTTGTGTACTGGGGATTGAATCCAGGGGCATTCTATCTCTGCGTTACACTCCTAGTCTGATTTTATTCTTTATTTTGAAATAGGGTCTCATTAAGAGATTGGCCTTGAACCTGCAATCCTCCTGTTTCAGCCTCTCAGGATGTTTACTTTTTAATATGCTTTTATTGGTGCATTCTAATAGTATGTCATAGTGCGGTTCAAAGTGACACAAACGTACATGCACTCAGCACTTGCTGTGTTTTCCTCCAGATCCCACTCCATTCCCCGCCTCCCCGTACATAGAGCAAGATTGGTAGTGATACCTTCATTTATGGACAGAGCATTATTTAAACTGTTTCCTTCCTCACTCCTTCTTTATCCCCTCCTTCCCTCCCCCCCTCCCTCCCTCCTTCCCTCCATCCCCCACCCCCTTCCACTATTCTATTGGTCTCTCCCCCTCATTAATCTGAAATCCCTTCTGTTTCCTATTTTTCTCTCTAGTTTCTACAAATGAGAAAAAAACATATGCCCTTGACTTTCTGAGACTGGCCGATCTCATTTAGCATAATATTCTCTAGTTCTACCCATTTTTCCTGCAAATGACATAATTTTATTCTTCTTTATGGCTGAGTAAAATTGTATTGTATACAAATATTATTATTATTATTATTATTATTATTATTCAGATTGAACCCAGGGGCATTCTACCTATGAGGTACACCCCCACCTTTATTTTATTTTTTACTTGGAAACAGGGTTTCACTAAATTGAGGAGGGCCTCACTAAGTAGCTGAAGCTGGTTCAAACCTGCAATTCTCCTATCTCAGCTTCCTAAGTACTTGGTGTACAAGAATGCATCACCACAGCCCACTCAAACTTTATTATTTTAAGAAAAGG
>PVLC010015036.1:0-38103 GCA_004027655.1 Graphiurus murinus
GCCGGGCGTGGTGGCGCACGCTTGTAATCCCAGCATTCGGGAGGCTGAGACCAGAGGATCTGGGTTCGCGGCCAGCCTCAGCTACCTAGTGAGGCACTCCGCAACTTAGTGAGACTCGGTTTCAAAATAAAGAATAAAAAATAGGGCTGGGGGTATAGCTCGGAGGTAGAATGCCCCTGAGTTCAATCCCCAGTACCGCCAAAAAAAAAAAAAAAAAAAAAAAGATGGGAGAAATTTCCTTAATAATGTTGGCAACCAAAATTTATAATACTACAAATGAAGACCTTCATAACATCCCAGTACCTAGTGTATTTGTTTTGTTGTGGTGGTGGTGGTGGTTGTTATTGTTGTTTGTGGTACTGGGAATTGAATCCAGGAGCATTCTACCTCTGAGCTTCACTCACAGGCTTAATTTATTTTTTTATTTGGAAACAGGGTCTCACTAAGTTGTTGAGGGCCTCACTAAGTTTCTAAGGGTCTCACTAAGTTGCTGAGGCTGGCTTTGAACTTGTGAGCCTCCTGTCTCAGCCTCCAAAGTACTGTGATTACAAACATGTGCCACCACGCCCAGCTAGTGTGTTTTAATTATTTTCAAAGTTCAACAGAAAAAAATACTGAGTGCAACCTACTTTCCTACCAAGAAATGTTATCCTTGGCTCTGAGGTGATTTTTTTCACCTTTTATACGTATACATTTTGGCATAGTGAGATATAAAAAAGCTGTTAGTTCTCTCAATATATAGAATTTTTGTGTCTTAAGGCTCAAACTGTAGAATATTTATTCTTAGAGCCTACAGGATTTCACGTAAATCTGTACAGTAATTTGAGCGCCACCTGGCGGGCACTCTGGCTATACTCCTCATTTGAAGGAAACTCATTTGAAGTCCTTTCTTAAGGTCAAGGAAGAATGTGACCTGCAGATGCTTCCCCTCCCCATCGCTGGAGACTGAAGGGACAACTTAGATCATTCACAAAACCTTCCGTCCACACCAACTTAATAGCATTCACAGGGCTTGTCTAAATCCATCTCACTTAGCCGGGCGTGGTGGCGCATGCTTGTAATCCCAGTTCTTGGGAGGCTGAGACAGGAGGATCGCAGGTTCGAAGGCAGCCACGGCAATTCAGCGATGTCCTCCGTAAATTAGTGAGACTCTGTTTCCAAATAATAAATAAAATCGGATTGGGGATATAACTTGGAGGTAGAATGCCTTGGGTTCAATCTCTAGTAAAAAACAAACAAAAAACTCACTTAAACGGCAGTGCCCAACAACACTGAGTAGACTATGAGGATGGTTTCTGCTCCCATGAGATCAACTCCTATTGCTTAAGGTCGGTGCATCTCTCCTCCTCCTCCTCCTCCTCCTCCTCCTCCTCCTCCTCCTCCTCCTCCTCTTCTTCTTCTTCTTCTTCTTCTTCTTTTCTCTCTCTCTCTCTCTCTCTCTCTCTCTCTCTCTCTCTCTCTCTCTCTCTCCTTAGTTACTGGGATTGAACCCAGGGGAATTCTACCTCAGAGCTACACCCCCAACCCCAGCCTTATTATATTTTTTATTTTGAAACAGGGTCTCACTTAGTTGGGGAGGGCCTCACTAAGTTGTTGAGGCTGGCCTCTAACCTGTCATCTTCCTGTCTCAGCCTCCCAAGTACTGGGATTACAAGAGTACAACACCACACCCAGTTGAAGGTCTTTTCTTTACCACAGGACTTCTCTTTTACTCTACTACAATGACCTTGCTGTGTGTAAATTTCAGATCCTTGGCAACACAGTTAAATGTAATCTTTCCTTCCCCATTTTCTATATCTGGATTTCGTTTTGCTTCCATCTCTAGGCTTTAGGTAATTTACAACTTTTTCCTGCTTATTTTTACTCTGGTTCCCTAGGCTACTACTGATTCAAACAGCATATTCCAGGCCAAAGAGAGATGCTGACGACAAATGCTTTAAACAATGTGACTGTTTTACTAGTATCAAGAGTGATTCAAGCCGGGTATGGTGGTGCACGCTTGCAATGCCAGAACTAAGGAGGCTGAGACAGGAGGATCGTAGGTTCAAGGACAGTCTTTGCAAGTAGTGAGATGCTCATCAACCTAGCGAGACCTTGTTTCCAAATAAAAATGAAATTGGTCTGGGGGTGCAGCTTGGTGGTATAATGTCCCTGAGTTCAATCCCACACACACAAAAAAAGTGACTCGCAATGTTCATTAAAATAAATAAAAACTTAAGCCAGGCGTGGTGGTGCATGCTTATAATCCCAGTACTTGGGAGGCTGAGACTAGAGGATCTGGGTTCACAGCCAGCCTTAGCTACTTAGTGAGGCCCTCTGCAACTTAGTGAGACCCTGTTTCAAAATAAAGAATAAAAAATAGGACTGGGGTGTAGCTTGGAAGTAGAATGCCCCTGGATTCAATTCCTAGTACCGCAAATAAATAAATAGAGTGTCAGCATTTGAAAATATATTTATTTATTTATTTATAGAGAGATAGATAGATAGTATGTGTGTGTGTGTCTGTGTGTGTGTGTGTCTGTGTATGCTTATGTGTGACATTGAGGATTGAGCCCAGGTGCACTACACCTCTGAGCTACACCCCCAGACCATTTTATTTTATTATTTTATTTTATTTATTTGACAGGGTCTCACTAAATTGCCCAAGCTGACCTCCAACTTGCAATACTCCTGCATCTGCCTCCTAGGTACTGGGATTACAGGCATGTGCCCACCATGCCTGGCAACATTTGAATTCTTATGTTAAGAGAAAAATGTTTGAGGGCTTCCCATATGATAGTATGTCAAAGCATTATGGGATAATTAATGGCAAAAAAAGTTGGACGTCATATAGTTCTCTACCATGGTACAGGAAGCCCTGGTACATTTGTGTGTGTGTGTGTGTGTGTGTGTGTGTTACTGGGGATTAAACCCAGGGGCATTCTACGGACAAGCTACCCTAGTCCTTTTTATTTATTTATTTATTTGTTTGTTTGCTTTGCTTTGTTTTGCAACAGAGTCCTGCTAGGTTGCTGAGAGTCTTGCTAAATTGCTGAGGCTCGTCTCCACCCTGTGATTCTCCAGTCTCAGCCTCCATGCACTGGGATTATAAGGGTGCGTCTCTCTTTGAACATTTCCAGGAGAGAAAAAAAAAAAAAAGTTTTGTCTAAAACCAAAAAAAAAAAAAAGGCTCCAGTAATCAACAAACCTAAGTCTTAATCTTCCCACTTGTTATTATTAGTTTGTGACCTTGCCTAAACAACAAAACTTCAGAAAATGTCCAAGGCTTGTAGTGTGGAAGTAAGGATTCCAACCCACCCATGTGATTGTTCTGAGAATTCAACATGATAGTGTACCGCCCTTCACAAGGTTATTCGTTTTACTTTGAGACAACTCTGATAAAGATTTGTATTTGCCTCCCTGTGTCTACCCACAGGGATGCTATTTTTATCTGAATTCTTTCCCATACAGTTTTCCAAGTATACAAAGACCATAGGCCTCCAACTTCTGTTCTTACTCCCTCTTGTCCCACTATACAGGTCTATGTATGTCTCTCAATCATTCCTTTTAGGAATGCTGCTCAAAGTTTTCCATGTGGTAATCTTTATAAAAAGTAATAACATTAGTACAGTACTAGGCTGAGTAGGTGAGGTTGTTCAAAGCTAACAGATTTTATGCAGTGTCTCAGAGGGACACGAGTGGGACTGAGCCCACTTTTCCACTACAGTAACCACTTGCAGTAGCTTTTGACCGGTGTCCCTCTCTTGCAGGTCTTTCTTTCCCATTCTTTGACATTCTTGCTGGGATTACCTCCAAATAAACTACAGTAAGTATACTCAAATTCTTATCATGGTAGATAATGAATAACAAAAACAAAAAATTTAAATGGCAATAAAAATAACATCCAAGCAAAGTGAATCTTTGTGCAAAAAAGTTTGGGGGGAGGATGAATGGTACTAAGGATTGAACCCAGAGACATTCTACCTCTGAGATACACCTCCAGCCTTTTTTTATTTTTATATTTTAGTTTTGTTTTGAAATGGTGTCGCCAGGTTACTAAGAGTCTCACTAAGTTGCTGAGACTGAATTTGAACCTGCAATCCTCCTGTCTCATCCTTCCTAATACTGAGTTTATAGACTTGTACACCCAGCCCTTTGTGTAAATTTTGCTTTAAAGTGTATATCAGCTACTAAACTAAAGCAAAGAATTAATTAATGAGAGTCAGCGCTTAAATTATATACTTCACTTTACATGTGGAGCACTGTATTAAGAACATTTTCAGACATATTAAGACCCTTGTTGTTTATAGCTAAAAATCTAAGCTATAAAGGGTTTAATGACTTCCAAGGTCACATCTTTAGGAATAAAAATTAAAACAGTTTGGATTGATTGAGCATGTACTATGCATCAGGCCCTGTGTGGAGTGCCTTTCACCATTCCACTAATCATTGGAACAACCTTATTATATTTTAGAGGTGTTATTATACCCTCTCAACAGATGCAGAAATTAAGACTCAGAGAGATGGGCACAAAATTGGCACCAACAAAAATTAAAGGGAAAGTTTTGAACTGACAAGTAGAGAGAAGCTGAGACAACATAAATTACTTTAACCCTTCAAAAATGTTATGCTAATAAAGAATATATACACCCAGAGTGAGGTGAAAAATCAAGGCAGATTATAGCAATAAATTATTCCTCTCCATGGAATTCGCAGAGAATATATTTGGGGTAAATTATTCATATGGTCAAGTCAAATCTGCATTGCATATTCTCTGTTTGACTAGCCTCAGACTTGGTCACTTTGGTTGGTCCCATAAGCAATTGTATCTTCAAATATTGTCAAGATGATTATTTGATTACTGAGAATTCCGGTATTTTTAGAGCTGACATTATTAGCACTTTAGTAAGAGGCATTCTTCGCTCTCAACTCTGCATGCCTTCTGGGTTTGTTTCCTGGAGACAGAGATGGAATTTATACCCAATGTCAAAATATAGAGAAATAATCTTGAGCATATGGCTAAATATTCATGTTGAGATGCTTAAACACATGATACTGCCCACGTGAAACTACTGTTGCCCTCCATGAAGCCTGGGTTCTTTGGTTTATTTATACTGACTCACATTGCAGCTACTTGATATATAAAGAAAAAGGAAATTCTGTTACACTCTACTCAAAACCATACAAATTGCAGGTTTTCTTTTTGTTTCTGGGGTTTCTCATTTGTTCAGGCTCCTTATGATAATAGTCTTGAGTCTGAAGATTAGTGAGGTTTCTAACTTCATTTTTCATTCTCCTTTTCTTGTAATTTAAAAATCAAATTATCTGACTTCATTCTACTTTCATTAGAGTGGGCAGGAAGCCTATTTCCAGTTAGTGATGAGCTAACCATATTCTGACAGTACATTAAGGAAGAATTGGACCACATACTGGCAGGGGAAAGTCAACTGGGAAAACAAAAAGTGTGCTCAGATTTGGAAAATGAGTCAATGTCTAGGAACCAACTACATTTAACTCACAAAATTTGCTCCGAATGAGAAAATTGAAAGTTGTTCAAGAGAAGTTGCATAATAAATATATCTAGAGTTGTCCAGCAGGGATTAACTTATAACAAATTTTATTTAATTGCAATGACATCAATTTCTGGCCTACCTCTGTGATAAACTGATAGGCTTTTTAAAAAACTAGAACACAGCCGGACATGGTGGCACATACTTGTAATCCCAGTACTTGGGAAGCTGAGACAGGAGGATCACAGGTTCATGGCCAGCCTTGGCTAGAATGCCCCAATGCCCCTGGGTTCAATTCCCAGTTCTGAAAAAAAAACAACAAAAAAAACTAGAACACATACATCAAAAAACTAAGTGCATTCAGAACTTCTTCTCGAATTATAACAGGCTGCATGCCTAAGTGTGTTCTAGTAAGTGGTTGAGTGTCTACACTAAACCAAAGCATATGCAAAAATTAAAAAAAAAACTTTTTGTATGTGTGGTACTGGGGATTGAACCCAGAGGTATTCTACCTCTGAGCTACACCCGCAGCCCTATTTTATTTTTATTTTGAAATAGGGTCTCACTAGGTTGATGAGAATCTCACTACTTGCTGAGGCTGTCCTTGAACCTGTGATCCTCCTGTCTCAGCCTCCCTAGTACTGGGATTACAGATGGGTGCCACAGGCGTACACCACCACACCCTGCAAAACAAAGCTTTTTGAAGAAACAACATTATAATGGCACATGCCAACATGCCAAATTGGCACTAGATGTATCCAAGAGACTTTCTATTAGAGAACTAATTTGAATAAGAAGTGAAAAAAAAAGCCGAGTGTCGTGGCATACGCTTGTAATCCCAGTACTTGGGAGGCTGAGCCAGGAGGATCCGGGTTTGCCGCCAACCTCAGCTACTTAGTGAGGCCCTGCGCAACTTAGTGAGACCCTGTTTCAAAATAAAAGAATAAAAAATAGGGCTGGGGGTGGGGTGTAGCTCGGAGGTAGAATGCCCCTGGGTTCAATCCCAAGTACCGCAAAAAAAAAAGAAAGAAAGATACTGAGGAAGTCCAGATTTTTTCTCCTTATTTTTCAACCTAATAATTAAAATCAATTTTTCTCCCCTCCTTCCTTCCAATAAAAAATAAGGGAAGAATGGAAGAGGTTAACACACCTTGGAGATGACTTTGGAAATTCGGCACAATGGCCTGAACAATTGCCCAGATGGTTCAGTAGAGATCAGCTCAGGTCTTGAGCAGAGATTCAGTTGCTTCCCCATGGTCACCCTGATGAAAGACAGAGCTGGGACTGTTAGCATTCTAGCTGTTATTAATGATGGCATTCCTGAGCATTTTAGCGCTGCATAGCTTACGAGTGCTATCAGGTATATGAACCACAGGACTCTCATAGCAACCCTTTCAAGGGGGGGACGTGTATTACCGTTTCTGTAATAGAATAAGAGGCCAGGGTCTGTCTTCACATAACTCAGTTTCCTCTCCTCCTTCTATTACTCAGACTCATTCCTTAAGCTGTACAATTGTTAAAGGATTGTGACTTTAACAAGCCTAGCTCATCCTTAGGGACCTTGGCATTAGAGGGACAAAATATGGTTGCCAGTTTATTCAATGAAAATGATAGGACTGGCCCTGTCACTGTATTCTGTGAAATAATGGGGTAAGTATTTAAGATAATGAGGAGCACTTCAGGAACAATGAAAAGGGGAGAGAGGATCACAGTGAGAAAGACATAATGTAAGAAATCAACTCACTCTGGGTGTGGTGCCGCATGCTTGTAATCCCAGTACTTGGGAGGCTGAGACGGGAGGATCCGGGATTACAGCCAGTCTCAGCTACTTAGTGAGGCTCTCTGCAACTCGGTGAGACCCTGTTTCAGAATAAAGAATAAAAAATAGGACTGGGGGAGTAGCTTGGTAACTTGGAGGTAGAATGCCCCTGGGTTCAATTCCCAGTACCACCACCACCCCCCCAAAAAAAAAGAAAAAGAAAGAAAGAAAAATCAACTCATATCACTCCTGACAGCAGCCAGTTACTAGGCCAGAAAACTAGTGCAGAAATGAAATCCCTGGCTCAGGAGTCACCATAAATCTGCACTAATGAGAGCTCCAGGTACCACAGCACCCAACACCACAGGAAGTACTTCCATAGCAACCGTCACTAAGGACATCATCAGAATGCTAAAAATGTAAAAGAAGGGGAAAGAGCTATAAACTGGTGACAAACAGGACTGTTCTGCGGTAAAGTGACACCCATTGTTCACACTAAGAAAACATAAATATTGAACCACCTGCGGCAGGCTATAACCAGCTATTTCATCCAGCCAAACCCATTCTCCTGGTCTATATTCTCTCAAGAAGGAAAATCAAACAAAAAGCTGGTAACATGAGGAACTCACAAATGTGGGCAGCAGTTAGGTGGCAGTGTGCTCTAGCCTGATGGACTGGGCATGACTCAGGAAATGGAGGTGAGGGTTGCGGCCCAGTCATTAATTATTGTCAGAGATACAAAGTCAGTCCGAAATAGATTCTTTCCTTGGAGCACACGGTGTTATGGGGCAAGATAAAAGATGAATTGCCATAAAATGAGCTACATGTGATTGAAGTCAAAAGAGAGGTACTGTTGTCACTATTAATTTTAGAATATTATTAGATAGAATGTGTTGGAATCATAACCCTCAGTACCTCAGAATGTGATCAAATTTGGAAATAGGGACTTTGTACACATAATCAATTTGTTCATTTATTTATTTATTTTGTGTATGTGGTACTGGGGATTGAACCCAGGGGCATTCTACCTCTGAACTATACCCCCAACCCCATTTTATTTTTTTTTTTATTTTTTAAGCAGAGTCTTGCTAAGTTGCTGAAAGCCTAAGTTTCTGAGGCTGTTCTCGATTCTCTGATCCTCCTGTCTCAGCCTTCCCCTGCTCATAATCAAGTTAAAATAGGCCATTGGGGAAGGCCTTGACCCATTCTTTCCTGCATCCTTAGAGAAGGACACCATGTAAAGACAGACATGGGGAGAAGATGGCCATGCAACAACAGAGACAGAGATTGGAGTGATATAGCTACAAGCCAAGGAACACCACAGGCTGGGGAGGACCACAAGAAGCTAGAAAAGAAAGGAGGATTCTCCCCAAGCACTGTCAGAGATGGTCCTGCAGACAGCACAAGTTCAAACTCCCACAACGGTGAGAGATGGGGTATTTGTTGTTTCAAGCCACCCAGTTTTTGGTACCTTGTAACTGCAGCCCTAGGAAACCAGAACACAGGGAGAGATGACTTCCTGCTAAAGGAATAGGGAGGGCTTCTTTGTAAGGAGTGACATCTAGACTGAACCATAAAGAATTTGTAGCATCTGGTCAGGTGCTGGTGGCATGTGCCTGTAGTCCCAGCTACTCAAGAGGCTGAGGCAGGAGGATCAGTTGAGCCTAGGAGTGCAACATAATGAGACACTGTGAGAAGAGAGGAAAGAAGGAAGGAAGGAAGGAAGGAAGGAAGGAAGGAAGGAAGGAAGGGAGGGAGAGAGGGAGACTCATAGCATCTAAATGGCAGGTGATAGGTTTCGCCATTCATATGATAATAGCATTTACCATTTATTGAGAACCCTATGTGTCTAGTATTGTGCTAAGAATCATTCATAAATAACTGGACCTGCCTCTGGCTTATGCACAGAGGGCATCTAGCTCTCACCTTCCTCATTGACTCTCCCACTTCCAGCCCGGGGTGCTGATATGTATAGAAGCTTCAAAAATGGAAGAGAATGAAGGGAAAGGGGTTTGGACAAACAACTGGAGGGGCGACGGGAGAAGGACAAAACAGACGGCAAGTCATCTGTTCCCCTTCTGATCCCGGTCATGGCTTCCTTCTAGAAGAGAGGGTGGGAACAAGTTCCAGAACCTCTGGGAGTTGTTTTGTTTTCATGTGAAGCCGGGTGAGAGACTCTAGGCACAAGCCCAGCATATTTGGGCAGAGCAGGGTGGGAGCCTAGGGAGGCATTCTCCACTCTGCTTCTCAGAACCAGTCCACAGGGAGGCCTCCCAAGAGCAGACTGCTGGGAGCATTAAGAGTCAACACCCTTGGCATGAGCTCTGTTCTCATGGCGGGCAGTGACCCTGGAAAAACTTCAGCCTTGGCAAACTTCAGCCTTGGCAAAGCCTCAGCAAGGGGCCTTGAAAGCAGAAGCTAGACATGTGGGAGCTGGGGCAGAAGAAAACGGAAAGGGCAGAAGTCCATGGTAACTACAAAAGAAAAACTGGTCAGCAAGGAGATTTCTCTGGAAACTTCTAGAAATCATTTGAAGGGAGTTAATTTCCTTCAGCTAAGTAGAAAGGGAATGCATGCCATAGAAACAAGTAGAATATAAAAAGACTTGGTCTTGTGACAACAGGCTGATGAGACCTGAAATATATGGGTCAGGCACAGAGTTTCCAGTAAAATCCAGCTGAAAAACACCATTATCCCCACCTTCCACTTTACCAGCAAGAAAACTGAGACTCAGGAGGTATTGAACTTTTCTCAGCCAGTAATTCAGTCAGTATGTGACTGAATGAGAACTAAAAGCATGTCTGGCTACCGCTAAGGCCAGGACTCTTCTGACCCCGCTGCACCGTTGTTCTGAGCAGAGGGAAAGCATGAACTTGCAAGGAGTTTCAAGACAAAAGCAGCAGGTCAGTGCAGCAGCCAGAGTTCTGGCTGGAAACAATTCGATCCAAATTGTTCAAAGGAAGAGACTTTAGTCAAAATGCTACTGACTTAGCTGTGGGCAGGATCGAGGGAATCAAGAAGGGATATAGAGACAGAAAGAGGCCAGCAATAAAAGAAAGCCTCTCCTGGTGTGGCCTGGAGCTGTGAGGATTGTGGAGGAGCACCACCTCTGAAGAGAGGCTTCTCCAGAGCAGGGAGGGGCGGGGAGTAATGTGACCTCTCCTCTCCTCCCCAGTCTCCTGCCCATGCCAACATGGGCTACACCCTACTGGAGACCTAGGTGAGGCAGGTGGTGGAAGCAGAGGCACATGGAGAGGGAGGAGGAGGAAGACAGGTCCACGGAGAGCAGGGAAGTTGAGGCCACATGCTAGTCTTGTCCTGTTTTACTCTCAGCTCTGTTCTGTGTGAGACTCTGCCCTGTCCTGGATCCCACACAATGACTTCCTCAGGCTCCTATGCCCTCTGGTTTCTGGGTCAAGGGAGGCCTTGAAGCACAGGCAGACAGGAAGAAGGCAGGGTATTTCTCTCCCTTTTCTCTCTTCTGGCACCCTCTGGCTGCAGCGGTCAGTCTGTTCTGTGGACCCAGCTCTGGCTGCAAGGCCAGCTATGGCTCCAGCTTCTGCTTGGTGACCTGGATCCTTCTGTCCCTTAAGCTTTAGAGGTAGTAGCAACTCCCTGCTCTTGAAATCTCAGGGACACCTCAGTGTTCCACAGTAGTCTTCATAGCTGTATCATCTCCTAGGGACCCAATGCTTGTATTAAATCTCCTCTCTTTAAAATGTCATGAGTATTTGCTGGACCTCGATTGATAAAGGAAACTCGCATCAGAGAACATCAGCCTTTTCAGGAAGGGATGAGGAAAATGGATGTGGACGTGCCTTGCACATCCTACGAAAAGATTGACTTCAGTCGGATGTGTCCCTGTGGGGAGCCTGTTCCTCCCTCTCTCTGGGCTTTCTTAACTTTAAATAAAGAGATGTTCTCATGTGTCAAGAAGAGTCTGTGGGGCCCTCACTGTGCAGCCACTTCAAACATTGCTGGATGGAGGTGGGGAATTTTCACTCACCCAAATCCTATTGTCAAGTTTTTACTTTTTTTTCTCTTCCTTTTAAAGCCAACAAGGAAAAACAAAGTGCAGAAATGGTGTTACCCAAATAAAGAGACTCTCTGCTTTTTCTTTTTTAACTCATTTGCATCAGAAAATTCATTCCCACACACGCCTAACTAGATGAAAGTGCACATGTCCCAGGGCTTACCAGAGAAAGTTTTAAGTACAGACTTTATATTTTATAAGCATTGGGTTCAAACCATGGTACCAAAGGGAGCTGAGGCTTTGAAAATCTTTGTTTCTCTATATTTGAAATATTAACTGTGCACAGCATCCTCAGTGGTTAGATTATTTCATTTTAAGCATAGATGAAACTGAAAGTTATTCCCCTTCATTTCCCAAATACCTAAGACAGCTACTGTTTGTTTTCAATGCTGCTACGAAGAAAAAAAAGTGGAAGAGGAAGAGGAGACAAAAGAAAAACAGTGAGTTCATGAGTGCATTCCTTAAACATTACAAAAGACCAACAGAGGAAAATTCAGTGCCACATACTGGAGAAAATCCTGGGGAAAGGCTAAAGCAGGGCTGGTTTTTTTGTTTTTTTTTTTTTTTTTTTTGGTACTGGAGATTGAACCCAGAGGCATTTTTTTTTTTTTTTTTTTTTTTTTTTTTATTTTTTTGCGGTACTAGAGATTGAACCCAGGGGCATTCTACCTCTGAGCTACACCCCCAGTCCTATTTTTTATTCTTTATTTTGAAACAGGGTCTTACTAAGTTGCGGAGGGCCTCACTAAGTAACTGAGGCTGGCCGAGAACCTGTGATACTCCTGTCTCAGCCTCCCAAGTACTGGGATTATAAGCATGTGCCACCATGCCCGGCTTTATTTTATTTCTTCTTTGGAAACAGAGTTTCACTAGGTTGCAGAGGCTGGCTTTAAATCTTCGATCCTCCATCTCAGCTTCCCAAGTACTGAGATTAAAAGTATGTGCCACCACACTCAGCATAAAGCAGGACTTCTTGACCTTTTTCTCCAAGACAACTTGACAAAAGAAGATAACAAAAGAATAGCCCCTGTTCTATCTAGAAATGTAAATAAAATTGTACCAGCTACTCCTCTACCATTTAACAAATGCTCCCTGTTGAATTCTCACAACACCATGTGAGGCAGGTGCTATTATTATTCCCATTTTACACATGGGGAAACTGAGGCACAAGGAGTTGAAGCAACTTGCTCAAGGACATACAACTAGAAAGAGGTGGAGATAGAATCCAGTCTTACTGCAATGCATATGGTTTCCTCTATAAGTCTCCATGAATCCTACACCAGTTCAACAGTTTATTAAAGTTGTACCCTAGCTGGGCATGGTGGTGGATTCCTGTAACCCCAGTACTTGGGAGACTGAGACAGGAGGATCACAGGTTCGAGGTCAGCCTCCGCAACATAGTGAGGCCCTCAGCAGCTTAGTGAGATCTTGTTTAAAAATAAAAATAAAAAAAGGGCCAGGGTGTAGTTCAGAGGTAGAATGCCCCTGAGTTCAATACTTAGAAACACACACACACACACACACACACACACACACACACACACACACACACACAAACACATGGATATTTCAATCTGTTTCATATTTTCCTACTTTTGTTAAGATTAAAAAAAAATCCTTCTTTCAAGGATGTTTGTCTACATTTTTCAATGTCTCGCTTCTGTTTCACTTTCAAGTAAATCGTCAAGTAAAACTGTTACTCCCAAAATACACACCAAGTGTTTCTTGTGGCAGGCCCAGTTTAAGAGGCACTGGCTCAAAGCGCCTAACCTGCCAAAAAAATTAAAATACCTCTATTGTTTCTATTAGAATTAGCTTGGTCAATTAGCCAAATATATAAGAAAGATTAGTTTCCTCCCTAATACCAAGGAAACTGACTAGAGGGTTATGGGTGAAATAGAACTGAATAAAATAGATTGAGTAACTTAGCAAGAAAAAGGAGACTAACACATGAGCGAGACAGGTGAAGCTCACCATGCCTAAACTCAGAGTAAACATAACTCTTGAACATAAGGCAGAGCATCTGGTGAACGGGATATTTTTGGTTTGGACTGAGATGTAAGGGAGAAAGAGAGAGAAAAAAAGTGTGTGTGTGTGTGTGTGTGTGTGTGTGTGTGTGTGTGTGTGTGTAAAAGGGAGAGAGAAACATAACTTGGAAAAAGGAGCAAAAGTCTGCTTTTGTAAAATAATGCAATTTAATGGGAAAGAAGTACAGAATTTGGAGCCAATTAAACCATGAATTAGAATATTTGATTTAATACTTAGCAAGAGTGCAATTTACTTTATTTATCAAGTCAAAGACACAATAAATGATGATTTGTACAAATTTCAAAAACTTAAAGTGTTTCTTAAAATTTTGCTCTTATGCAAGGAAGTAATTACTGTCAAAGTCAGGATAGTGCTCACATCCAAATAAAAAAGACAAGGGATTGTCATGGGTAAAAAAAAAAAATTGCTCTTATAATTGGTGAAATACAATAACTTCTCTAAGACTCATTTGCAAAATAAAGATAACATTTAATATAGCCTTGCAGGGTGACAATGGGAAGTAAATGAGGTGACATTTCCTTGATACACAGCAGGACCTCAGGAAATATAAAAAGTGTAATTATTAGTTTTGTATGTATGGTACTAGGAATTGAACCCAGGGGCATTCTAACATTGAGCCACACCTCCAGGCCTATTGTATTTTTTTATTTTGAAACAAGGTCTTGCTAAATTGCTGAGGCTGGCCTCCTGTCTCAGCCTTCCAAGTACTGGGATTATAGGTGTGTGCCATTGTACCCGGTTAGAAGTGTATTTATTTCTACCACTTTTTGTCAAAAGTAATATAATTGCCTCCCCCCCCAAAAAATGATATTTTTATTTTTACTGCCAAAGTTTAAATTACAAAAAGTGGCATTCATCTCATCACAAATGCAATCAGTGTGTTGATGGATAAAGCAAGCCAGTGTTTTTCCTCCTCAGTTTTTTCTATGCTTAGAAACACACACACACACACACACACACACACACACGCACGCACACACACACACGCACACAGAGTGATAAGTTGCTTTTCAATGTTTATTCAGTCAGCAATTGAGCACCCTTAGGATATTTCACACCCCACTGTGTAATGGGTAACAAATCACAATTCATTAAATCTCTTCAAAAAGTGTTAGGATCTATCAGTGGAATGAATACAAATTATACCATTCCTACCCTTACAGAGCTTTAGAGTCTAGTGATGTTATATTTAGATTTATATCTCCCGTAATATCCTTGAGGTTTTTTTCTTTTTTTATGAGGACTTCTGTACTCTACTTATGATTTTCTTTCTTTCTTTCTTTCTTTTTTTTTTTTTTTTTTTTTTTTTTTTTTTTTTTTTTTTTTTTTTTTTTTTTTTTTTTTTTTTTTTTTTTTTTTTTTTTTTTTTTTTTTTTTTTTTTTTGTGGTACTGGGGATTGAACTCAGGGGCATTCTAACTCCGAGCTATACCTCCAGCCCTATTTTTTTTTATATATATATTCTTTATTTTGAAACCAAGTCTCACTAAGTTACAGAGTGCCTCACTAGGTAGCTGAGGCTGGCTGCGAACCCGGATCCTCCGGTCTCAGCCTCCCGAATGCTGGGATTACAAGCGTATTTTAATATTTGAAACAGGGTCTCACAGGTTGATGTGAAACAGGTTTTGAAGCAGGTTGATGAGAGTCTCACTACTTGCTGAGGCTGTCCTTGAACCTGCGATCCTCCTGTCTCAGCCTCCCAAGTTCTGGGATTACAGGTGTACACCACCACGCCTGGCTCTACTTATGATTTTCATAGGACAATGGCTGCACACTGTAGTCATTTATGTTTATCTCTTATCACTGTACCGGCATCCCTCATGCCCATTGTAAAAGTAGAGAAGACGTGCTGTGGTGGTGACCTAGCAATGATCATTCGGAAGAGTAGTGAAAATGCAGGGAGTAAAATAAATGGAGAGTGATTCTAATGGTCAACTATGGTTCCAGTTTATATAAAGAAGGGATAGAAGCCAGGCGTGGTGGTGCATGCTTGTAATCCCAGTACTTGGGAAGCTGAGACTGGAGGATCCGGGTTCGCGGCCAGCCTCAGCTACTTTGTGAGGCTCGCAGCAACTTAGTGAGACCCTGTTTCAAAATAAAGAATAAAAAATAGGACTGGTGGCGTGCTCAGAGGTAAAATGCCCTGGGTTCAACCCCTATTATGGCAAAAAAATAAGTAAATAAATTAAAGAAGGGATAGAGCTGAGCATGGCGGTACATGCCTGTAATCCTAGTACCTCAGCAACTCAGTGAGACCCTGTTTCAAAAAATAAAATAGGGTTCAGAGTGTGGTTCAGAGGTAGAATGTCCCTGGGTTCAATCCCCAATAGTCTTCTGAGAAACCTCCACACTGATCTCCTTAGTGGCTACACTAGTTTGCAGTCCTACCAACAGCGTTCATATTTCCCCACACCCTCGCCAGCATTTATTATTGTTTGTATTCGTGATGGTTGCTATTCAACTGGAGTTAGATGGAATCTCAGGGTGGTTTTGATTTGCTTTTCCCTGATTGCTAAATAATGGTGAATATTTTTTCATATATTTATTGTCCATTTGTATTTCTTCTTTTGAGAAGTGTCTATTCTGTTCAATTGACCATTTTTTAATTGTTTTTTCTTTAGTGTGATGTTTTTTAAACTCTTTGTATATTCTAGTCCTCTATCAGAGTCTATCAGAGGATCTTCTTCCCTTCTGAAGGCTCTTCCTTTGCTTCATAGAAGACTTGTAATTTAATGCTTTCCCATTTATTTATTTATTTACTCTTGTTTTAATTTTTAATTTCCTGAGCTTTCAGGTCTTATTGAGGAAGTTTCTACCAGTACCTATGTGTTGGAATGTTGGACTATACCCTCTTCTAGTAATTTCCGTTTCTGGTCTAATTTCTGATGAGCGGATCACAGAACGGTGGTATATACACACAATGGAATTTTACTCAGCCAAAAGAAGAACAAAATTATATCATTTGCAGGAAAATGGGTGTAACTCGAGACTGTTGTGGTGAGAGAGATTAGCCAGCCTCAGAAAGCAAATAGTTGTATGTTTCCTCTCATACGTGGAAGCTAGAGAGAAAATGGGAGACAAAAGAGATCTCAGATAAAGGAATGGAGATTCCAAGGGAGCGATGGACGGGGCCTAAGGGAGTGGAGGATAGCGATATAATGAAGGTAACAATTAAAATAGCGCTATGTCTATATATGGAATTATTAATACCAGTCTCAATGACAGGTATGGGGAAGGGGGGTGGCACCCAGAGGAAGATACACCAAGTGTGGTGTGCATGTGTGCTCCTATCACTCTATACCCCAGCACGATGCATAATTACACTGCATCAATGAAAATATGAGAAATTAATATACTTATTTAAAAAAGAAATCTATGTTGTGACAAGCCCTCCAAAGGATGCAGATGGTACTAAAGTTGAACAACCATTGATTTAAAGTTTTACTGGAGAGAAGCCGGGCATGGTGGCTCACATCTGTAATCCAGTTTGGGGAGGCTGAGAAAGGAGGATCAAGGTTTGACCTCAACAACTTAGCAAGACCTTGTTTCAAACTAATAAAATAAAATTGGTCTGGGGGTAGTGCAGAGGTAGAATACCCCTGGATTCAATCCTCAGTACCACAAAAAGAAGAAGAAGAAAAAAAGTTGTCCCGGAGAGAGTTGAACAATAGTTCACCCCCTCCCATTCACCATCACAACCACTTCTTTGGTCACCTCTGAGATTTGGATTTCACTAAAGTCACAGCCTGAAGGGAGCATTAGATGAAAGGCTGGGACAGAGTTTGTTTACCTGGCACAAAGGTTGGAGAAGCAGCCCCCAATGTTGATTCTCTTCCCTAGGTTCCATCAAGGAAAGCTGACCTCGGGAGTTGCTGGGTTAATAACTTTAGTAGATATAGTATCCATATCTCATAGTTCTAATTATGCTAGTGATAGCTAGTAATGACTATATATAATTAGTAACTACTATTCCAGGTTCAATCATTAAAACCACCAAGAGAACAAGCTTTGTGATCTCTCAGTACTGAAGGGTAGAAGCAGATGTCTGTCCAGCTACAACACCAAATGGAACACACATGGCCACACAGAATAATGCATTTTAAGTTTATCTGTGGACTAATCAAAATCAGTCCAATAGCATGTTACCAAGCCCGCAGTATCCGAGAAGCATTAAAGTTCATGGCTTTAGCCGGGCATGGTAGTGCACATTTGTAATCCTAGTACTTGGGAGGCTGAGACAGGAGGATGGCAGGTTAGTGGCCAGCCTCATCTACTTAGTGAAGTCCTCTGCAACTTAGTGAGACCCTGTTTCAAAATAAAGACTAAAAATAGGGCTGGGTGTGTAGCTCGGATATAGGATGCCTCTGGGTTTTATCCCCAGCACTGTAATAATAAACAAACAAAAGCAAACAAATAAATAAAGTTCGTAGGTTTAGTATCAACTGTCAGATTTATAGACCAGCTTCTGAACTCATGGTCTTTGTACCTTTACAAACTCTCCAAACTGCCTCCTAGAGAAATCATTCTCTAAATGAAGCTAAATATACTAATGTCACTCTGGCCCTAATTACACAGGTTACTGTGACCCTAACTACCATTTCCTTCATTTGCCTGTTATTTTTCTTAGGAAATAGAGAAGGAGACCCTGAAACTCATACAACTGGGTATGGTGCAGAATTTAGAGTTGGACCGGGTCTTCCTCCTGTCCATACTTAGCTTCTTTGTTCTTAGCTGTCTGCACTCCCTTCCTTCTTTCCTTCCTTCCTTCCTTCCTTCCTTCCTTCCTTCCTTCCTTCCTTCCTTCCTTCCTTCCTTCCTTCCTTCCTTCCTTCCTTCCTATCTAGGGATGGAACCCAGGGGTGTTCTGCCTCTGAGCTACATCCTCAGCCGTATTTTTTATTCTTTATTTTGAGACAGGGTCTCACTAAGTTGTGGAGGGCCTCACTAAGTAGCTGAGGCTGGCTGCAAATCTGTGATCCTCCTGTCTCAGCCTCCCAAGTACTGGGATTACAAGAGTGGGTCACCACGCCCGGCGGCTGTCTGCACTCTTGAGTAGCAGGAATGTTAACGCTGAGAGGACTCCTCCTCTTTATCTTGTCTGGTTCTTCCATTGTCTCCTCTTAATTTGCTGAGCTAACATATCCTGTTTCAATTAACTACTAAAATGCATTTATTTTTTTTTAATAAAATAGATCTCTTTTCTGATACAACCCACAGTGGGCGAGGTAACAAGGCAGGATGAATATTCATACAAAAGGTTTTTGGCTTTTTTTTATGATACTGGGCATTCTACCTCCGACTACACCCCCAGCCCTATTTTATTTTATTTTTTAAAAATCTAAAACAGGGTCTCACTAAGTTGAGAAGGGCTTCACTAAGTTACTGAGGCTGGCCATGAACCCATGATCCTCCTGTCTCAGCCTTTCTAGTACTGGGATTACAAGTGTGCACCATCATGTCCAGCCAAAAAGGTTTTCAAGTTGAAAAAGTCAGAGCTGCTGTGGGAATGACAGGTGTACTGATTTATTAACACGTGCATCATCAGGAGAGAGCTGTGGTTAAGGCAGGAGCCTGGACACTTAACAGACTTGGGTCCCAGGACTACATGTGATCCTGGAAATAATAATAGAAGCTACTTCATAGACCTGTAAGACTGAGTGGTAATACACTCAATGGAAGTACGTAGCAGAATTTCCAGAACATAGTGAACCTCAGTAAGAATAACTTGAAATATGCATTTCTTGGAAAAAAATTACATATCTGTAGACCAATTAAAAGGCAGTGCTGGTTGGATGTGGTGGTGCATGCCTGTAATCCAAGTACTTAGGAGCCTGAGACAGGAGGATTGCAGGTTCAAGGTGGGCCTTAACAACTTAGCGAGACTCTCAGCAACCTAACAAGACCCTGTTTCAAAAACAAAAAATAAATTTTAGAAAAGGGACTGGGGGTGTAGCTCAGAGGTAGAATGCTCCTGGGTTCAATCCCCAGTACCCAAAAAGAAAAATAAGGGAAGGGGGTGTTCATCTGTTCTACAAAGAAAAATGTGCTGAGAAAATTGACATATGTACTGTTCAATGCTTGTGTCATAGTCAAGTAATATCTTAAGGATATTGAATACCAATCACTCACCCGCTGGAAGCACTTTTTAAAATACTGGATTCCAAGCCAGGCATGGTAGCACATGCCTGTCATCCCAGTACTTAGAAGGCTGAAGCAGGAGGATTTCAGGTTCGAGGACAGCCTCAGCAAGTAGTGAGCCTCTCATCAACCTAGCAAAACCCTGTTTCAAAATAAAAATAAAATAAGTCTGAGGGTGTAGCTCAGAGGTAGAATACCCCTGGATTCAACACCCAGTACCCCCCCCAAAAAAAAACTAAACTAAAAAATAGAATAGGGCTGGGGTTGTAGCTCACAGGTAGAATGCCTGTGGGTCCAATCCCCAGTACTGCAAAAGAAAAAAAAAGATAAGAATAAAATAAAATATTGCATTCCATCTCAAATGACTACTAAATGAAAGTTAACAGAGTACACTGCTGAACCTAATATTGCTAGCCAAGGACAATTAGGTAAGTAAATAGGTGTGATTTATCTCTCTTCATGGATAGCAAAATGAATTTGAAGGTTGCTTTGTAATCCAAAATGCTCAGCTCAGTTTCAAACTGCTCCTTTCATCTGTTTTCAGCCTTAGCTTGCTGGGCACCTGGGTGCTGCTGTTTCCTGAGCAACTCTCTGTAGTTTCAATCCAAAATCACATGTAAATACACTTGGATACAGTGGTCCTGCCACGTGACTATGATTTATATAATCCAGGATTTTATGTATATTCCTAGGTTTCCCACCTGTTCTCATTTTGACCGCTAGCACCTGTAATCTATCCAGTTATTTTTTGGTTAAGTTAAAAATTCTGAAGCAGAGGTTGAATTAAATTCTATGCTGACTAGTGATTTGTTTTTTGTTTTGGTTACTGGGAATTGAACCCAGATAGAATGAGGTACACCCCCAGCCCTATTTTTTATTTTTTATTTTGAAACAGGGTCTCACTAAGTTACAGAGGACCTCACTAAGTAGCTGAGGCTGGCCGTGAACCTGTGTTCCTCCTGCCTCACCCTTCCAAGTACTGGGATTGCAGGTGTGTGCCACCACATCCGGCTTAAAGGGTCTCGCTAAATTGCTGCAGATCTTTGCTGGCCTTGATCCTCCTGTCTCAGCCTCCCAAGCACTAAGATTAGCACTAAGGTGTCTTGATTTTTCTTTAATCTCACTATTCCCTAAGGAAGTTGGAAATAAACTCATGCCCACTGACTAGCTAGGGCTATGAATGCATCCACAATGACAGAGTTTGTTTTCCAAAAACCCAAATGGTAGGATTCTCCTCTGGGGGAAATCCTTTGAATCATACAGAAATTAGTTGCCAAAGGTTTCTAGGCCACATCAAAAGAAAACCTTAAGATTCTTTAAATCACTACTTGACTTGAACATTTTAGCATCCAAAATAACATTCTTGCCAAGCATGGTGGTGCACGCCTGTAATCCCAGTACTTGGGAAGCTGACACAGGAGGATCCCAGGTTCTAGGATAGTCTCAACAAGTATTGAAACTCATCAACCTAGCAAGATTCTTTTTCCAAATTAGGGCTGGGGGGTGTAGCTCATAGAATGCACCCGGGTTCAATCCTCAGTGCAAAAACAAAACAAAACAAACAAAATCCTAAAATGGAATTTTGATACTCCTGCAAAATACCTTCTCACTTAGACCAGTCCCTAGAGAACGTTTCTATCTCATCTGTAATAGCTATCAATGTGAATTTATGCTATTTCAGCAATTTTCCTCTTTCTCACTGATACCTTTGACATTTATCTACTGCTCAAAATATTCCAAAGATAATTTTGCTCTGAATAAGTCTCAATTATAACTCTGCAATTTATTTCATAATACTTTTTATCTTCCTTCAAAGCTTACTCATTGATGGATAATTATTAAGCACTTTCCAAATTCCGAACAATATGTGTGGTATGAAACACAGCTTTGAAATTTGACAAGCCCTAAAACTCATCTCAATCTATCCAGGCCATGGAAGCAATGAGTAATTTTATACAACTCAATCAATGTCACCCCTGTGTCGGATGCAAGGGAGGAGGATTGGCTTGAAACAGCGAAGGCTAGCTGTCCATCAAAGGAGGAGAAATGACGCATGATGTAGATCTAAGCAATCAAGAAGTTGAGTCCAAGCTGGGCGTGGTGGCGCATGCTTATAATCCCAGTATTTGGGAGGCTGAGACCGGAGGATCCAGGTTCAAGGCCAGCCTCAGCTACTTAGTCAGGCACTCCGCAACTTAGTGAGACCCTGTTTCAAAATAAAGAATAAAAAAGAGAACTGGGGGTATAGTTCAAAGGTATAATGCCCCTCAGTTCAATCCCCAGTACCGCAAAAAAAAAAAAAGAAGTTGAGTCCAGTAGGATGTGGTGATGCACACCTCTAATCCCAGTACTTGGAAGCTGGAACAGGAGGATCACAGGTTTGAGGACAGCCTCAGCAACCTAGAGAGATTCTCTGCAACCTAGTGAGACTACTTCCAAACAAAAAATTAAAAGGGCTGGGGATTTAGCTCAGAGGTACTACACCCCTGGATTTAACTCCCATTACAAAGAGGAGGAGGGGGAGGGGGAGAGGGAGGGGAGAGGGAGGGGGAGGAGGAAGTGGTCACATCCTAGACACATGCCTGCAATCCTAGTACTTGGGAGGCTGAGACAGGAGGATAGAAGTTCAAGGGCAGCCTCAGCAACTTGGCAAGACCCTCAGCAGTTTAGTGAGACCTTGTTTCAAAATAAACATAAAAAGGGCTGAGGGTGTAGCTCAGAGGAAGAATGTCCCTAGGTTCAATCCCTAATACCAAAAAATGAAGAGGAGGAGGAGGGGGAGGAGGAGGAGGGGGAGGAGGAGGAGAGCAGGGCCCTGGGTTCAATCCCCAGCACCACACACAGAAGTCCAGGGAGGTCATCTGGGATGGGAAGGAGCACAAGAGGACTGACTGACTGGGCACGAGCAAAAACTGGCAGGTAAGAGTCTCAGCAGATGAGGTTCTCGGTAGACATCTTCCCCACACTCTTTGGGGTGGGCTGCCCCTCCTTCTTCAAGCTGGTTAGTTTTACAAAGAGGTGTCATTCCTTTTACCATGTCACATCCACATGTACCTACTAACAAACAAGCTGAGTGAATAACAGTATCCCGCTCCCTGACTAGTGCATCGGGCTCTGAGCTTCTGAGACAACACCATTCTGTCTTTTACTCCTGCTGCTCCCCCACCACCAAAAGGGGAGTAGCTGATGTGCTATATTTTCTTTTCTTTTTTTTTTTTAATTCCCAGAGTCTCTGCCCTATCTCCAGCCTCTGGAGGATTTCATTTCAAATATAATCATTATTTCTAATAACTTCAGTGAAAATAGCTTTATCCCATAAAAATTATATGAACATATACTTATATATAATATATATGTATATTTCTTTTTTACAGGTATTAGGGATTGAACACAGGGGCTTTCTACTACCTCTTAGCTATATCCCCAGCCGTGTTTGTGTGTGTGTGTGTGTGTGTGTGTGTGTATGTGTGTGTGTGTGTGTGTGTGTGTGTGTGTGTGTTACTGGGAATTGAACCCAGAGGAATTCTACCTCTGAGCTACACCCTCAGACTGATTTTATTTATTTATTTGGAAACAGGATCTCACTGGGTTGCTGAGAGCCTCACTAAATTGCTGAAGCTGTCCTTGAACCTGCAATTCTCCTGTCTCAGCCTTCCAAGTACTAGGATTACAAGCGTGTGCCACCATGCCCGAGTCCCCCAAGCCCTTTTTAATTTTGAAGCAGGGTCTCACTAAGTTGCCCAGGCTAGTCTTAAACCTGTAATCTTTCTGTCTCAATCGACCACACCCGACTGGAGATTATATATGCATATGGAATTGCGAACATCAAGAAGGAGAACCCGCCTCATCAGGTCAATGTTTGCCCAACACATGGGCTAAGCATAGTGAAAAGGAAGCAAAAATACAGATTTTATGATTTATTAATTATACTAAGATTAATTTTAAATTGTGAATATTAATTGGATGGATTCTTTGTTTTCCCTCATCCTCTTCTTATTATAAATGTGCTCCCTTTGACAACTGTATCAGTGGTTGCTGTCCAGAAAATAAGACAAAAAGCTTCATTACCTTACTAATTAAATGGAAAAAATCCATTTAAATAGGATATCATTTTTCCTCAGATCCCTGCCATTCTGTTCAAACGTCTTTCCTCAGCACCACCCTCCCAACTAGAAAAGTACACTATTAAGTGAATGCTTTAAGTCACTGGGCAAAGAACATTTGGCTTTGTGTTGCAAAATACAGAGAAAAAATGTCACACAAAGCTGTGTGGTTCCCATGTTTCTGTAAATCATGATAGGTTTCTATTAAATAAAAACTCTCATTTTTTGCTGAAATTACAGTATGACTTAATAAAGGTTTATCTATAACAGTTATTCATAAGTACAACTGTAGCCAAGAGCACAGCACACCATGCAGGTGCTACAACAGAACAGAGAGAGGACACAATCTTGGCTGGTCATGAAGTGAATTTAATTTGTATTGAAGCAAATTCCTAACAAAGATGTCAAGGAGTAGATCAGCATGGTCTAGTTGAGTCATATTTTAAAGCTTATTAATTTCACAATTGTATTCGTGTTTGCATAATTTTAATTCTCAAGATTTATGGGATCTGACTGGAATATGACATTAGGAGCATGAATTTTTCTTTTTATTTTTCTTTTCTTCTCCTTTCTTTTTTCTTTTTTTTAAACTAGTGATTGAACCCAAGAGCATTCTACTTATGAGCTCTAACCCAGCCTTTTTTATCTTTTATTTATTTTGTGTTTGTTGTGTGTGTTATTAGGGATTGAACCCAAGGGCGTTCTACCTCTGAGTTACACCCCCAGTTCTATTTTATTGTTTATTTTGAACAGGGTCTCACTAAGTTGCAGAGGGCCTCGTGTTGCTGGGGCTGGCCATGAACCTGCAATCCTCCTGTCTCAGCCTCCCAAGTAGTGGGATAACAGGTGTGCACTGCCACACCCATCTCTATATTTTATTTTGAAACAGGGTCTCTGTAAGTTGCTGAGGAGTCTCACTAAGTTGCTGATGCTGACCTCAAACCTGTAATCCTCCTGTTTCAGCCTCCCAAGAACTAAGATTATAGGTGTGTGCCACCCTGCCCAGTTTAGGAGCCTGGACTTTTAGTTAGCTCTGACTCATTGTTTATAACTTCAATGTCTCAGAGATCCTCCAATTGCAGGATTCCCAGATGTGTGACATCTGGCTCCAGCTTAGCATCCTCCATCTACCATAGATTGGTCCCTACAGTTGGTCCCTACAGTTGGTCCCTACAGTTTCTGGCTGTGACAGTTCCCTTACCAATAAACTGTCTTTAGTGGTGGGGTGGAGGTGGTACAGTAGGTGGGTGTACCAGTGACATGGCTTCTCCACTTGACCTATTCATAACACAAACATCCTTAAAACACCAAGGGTTCCAATGTGGGCTGTCGCCTCTGTCATTCTCCACCCGCCCCCGGGCCACTAATGGTCTTCATTTCTCTCTTCATTCAAGTAGGCACTTGCAGATTAACAATCCCTTTCTCCTTGGCAGCTCCCTCAGTCTTTCTGAATCACTGGTCAGGGCTCCAGCCGCTTGGTTTGGGAGGCAGAGTTAGCACCTTCTCTGGCAGGAGAGAGGGGCACCCTCTCACTGTGAGCCTCACTCTCACCGAGCTGCCTCTGGACTCCATCATCCCTCTTCCTCCTCATATGAGCTGGAGTGAAAGTCCTCGGGTGCATGTATAACACTCCAGTTGGAAATGCTCTTCTGACGTGGGCACCTCTTACTTTTGGCAATTGGTCTAGTGCCATTTCTGATGACAAGAAAGTTCCATTTATCATGCAGTACACAGTTATTTCCCTGAAAATCAAAAGCCACAAGTTGACCCCGCTCTACTCTGTGATTCTGTGTGTGTGTGTGTGTGTGTGTGTGTGTGTGTGTGTGTGTGTAGTTTTGGCACAGAAGTCCAAAGTCATTATTTTTAGCAATAGAATGTACATGTGTGTGTGTGTGTGTGTGTGTGTTTTCCCATGACAATAACTTCTGTTGGAGTGAGGTGACTTTTCCAGTTAAAATGCATTCTTACTGATTTGTTTAATTACTAATTGTGAAGAACCTACTATGTGCTAGGCATGTTGCTAGACATAGGGATACAATTGTGAGGAAAAAAAAAATCCGCAAAGGCCCTCTCCTTAGTGAACTTGTCATGGATGAAAATAATAAAGGAATTGGACAAATGTATTTAAAATCCAACTTCCATAAATGCTCAGAAGGAAAGAATCTAGAGGGACGGATGAGGGAGGCAGGGAAAAGCCTTCTCAGGCAATCGAAGTATCTGTGTTTCCCAATGATATCAGCCAGATTCAAATGGTTACAGAAGGAATAGATTTTGAGCCTAGACAGTGAGTAAAGGCTTCATTCTGCAGAAATGAGGTTTTAAAACAGAATTTAACCTCTTCATCTGTGGGAACATTCCTATAAACATACCCTCTTGTCTTTACGTTAGGGGACCAGCAGCATCCCTTCCCGTGTCCTGTGTTCCCCTTTGCCATAGGCGTGCAGCACCTCACTCTACGCAGGGGCTCAATGGCCACCCACCATCACCACTACCCATGCACACCTCAATCTTCTCATTTCCCCCTTACGTCTCTCTTTTCCTGACACAAGGTAATTTATTATCAAAAATATATATATATTAGGTAGTGAATGATCATCATCACTTGTATTTTTATCATTTGCAATTTAAGAGGATATGCAATATTGACATATGTCCAGAAGACATATGAATGGGTGAAAATGTGAAACGGTAAATTTATAGGTTGCAAATGAGAGCAGATTGAATATTAGAATATTCTAAGAACCCTTTATACTTCATAGGTGGCTGACCTTGGTAGATAGTGTTGATGGTTGAGGCAATTTAGTGTGACCCTGTCTCAAAAATAAAAATAATAAGGGCTGCAGCTGTAGCTCAACAGTAGAATACCTCTGGTTTCAATATCCAAAACCACACACATACACACACACACAATCAGAATTCTAGAAAATCCTTCTTTTCCATCCACATTCATTCTAGAACACAAAGCTCAAGGCACACATCACTGCAAGATCGCCTGTGATTACCTCAATGCAAAGCCAGATAGGGTGACATCATTGCTTAACTATAATGTAAAAAGCCTGGGTTTTTCAAGATTCCAAATAAAGCCTGGGTAGTAACATTGGTTTAAAGAAAAAATAGAGGCACATGGTATGTTACTAATCTTCCTCTGAGAGTTAAGAAAATACACACCCTAAGATGTCATACAGTAAGAACTTTAAATTGTTTATACCATATTAGGGAAAAAGCTTATGCTGTGATTAACTAGCATGTTTTTCCTTCTGATTTGGTAACCATCACATTGGTTTGGGAAACCATGAAACAACTTAAGTCAATTATAAGTTATGTGATTTGGGTATTATAGCCATAAAACTATATTTTTAGTATTAAATTATTTTTCTTAAAAATAACCTATATTTATACTATAATTCCCTCACAAAGCATTCCTTGATACACACACACACACACACACACACACACACACACACACACACACACCAAAACAGCTCACTTTTTTCTCTTTCTTTCTTTTGTAACTTATATTTGTGCACTAAGCATGATGGCACATGCTTTTAATCCTACTACTTGGGAGACTGAGATAGGAAGATGGCAGGTTTGTGGCCAGCCTCAGCTACTTAGTGAGGCACTCTGCAACTTAGTGAAACCCTGTTTCTAAAAAAAAAGAATAAAAAAAAATAGGGCTGGGGATGTAGCTTGGAAGTAGAATGCCCTTGGTTCAATCCCCAGTACAAAACAAAAGAAAACAAAAAAGAATAGCTTTCAACTTTTAACCCTTTTTTTCTGTTTCTTTTGATATTTACAGCCATTACTGTATTGTTACACAATATTGCTATTTTTAAGTTTTCAGTTTTACGTTTCTATCAACTTCCTATTATGATGAGAATGTGGCTCTCTAACATACAAGCCCCCCCCCATATACACTTATTATTTCTCTCCTTATTAATCTTTTGATTAGATCAATAGTCAGCATTTACATTGTTATAAACATGAATATTTTTCATTGATGAGCTATATGATTATATTTCCCTTCTCATACAACTTTTCATTTTCCTAGTATTTATTTGCTTAGTTTATTTATTTATTTATTTATTTATTTATTTATTTATTTATTCATTCATTCATTGTTTTGGAGGTTGAACCCAGAGGCATTCTGCCTCCAAGCTACACCCTCAGCACTATTTTATTTTTTATTTTGAAACAGGGTCTTGCTAAGTTTTCAATGCTGGCTTTGAATCTGAGATCTTCCTGTCTCAGCCTCCCAAGAACTGGGATTACTGGTATGTACCACCATGACTGGCTGGGGAGCACTTGAGCTGTAACATGGTCCTTCCAGTCTGGAAATTTTTCTTGAATTATTTCTTTGATGAATTATTTCCTCTAGTCTCTTTCTCTAGTCTTTCTGGGACTCTTTTTTTTTTTTTTATGAATACTGGATTAAATCTGGATTGATCTATTTTATCTATTTCCATTATTTCCATATTTGTTTACTTTATGAGAGATTTCTTCAAATTTGCCTTCCCATTCTTTTTTTTTTTTCTTTCTTTCTTTCTTTTCTTTTTTTTTCTGTGTGTGTGTGTGTGTGTATGGTACTGGGAATTGAACCCAGAGGCATTCTATCTTCGAGCTACACCCCCAGCCTGATTTTATTTCTTATTTGGAAACAGAGTCTCGCTAGGTTGATGAGAGTCTCACTACTTGTTGAGCCTGTCCTCAAAACTTTAATCCTCCTGTCTCAGCCTCCCAAGTACTGGGATGTGCGCCACCACGCCCCACTCCATTCTTTTAATGTTCTTTTTTTCCACTATCATCATATTTTAAGTTTTCAAAAGTTCTTTTGTTTTTATAATTCTCCTTCTTTAATGTTATATATTCATGTTTCATAGATTATTTTTTTTATCTCCCTATAGATATTGAGTTGAAAGTTTTCCCAACTTTCTCCTCTCCCTCTTACTTTCTGTTTTCTTTAAATTCTAGCTTATACTTTGATATCATCTGTGTCATAGATGTTGGGGGCTTTGCTCAAATGTCTCAGACTTCTTGACTACTTAGTGGTCATGTTTAAGAGGGAACTGTACAAGTCTGATTTGAAGATGTGTGCATGGGCAGGCTTGTCAATGGGTGAGCTTCATTACACAGTGATCTAACTGAGGTGATTCTTGGGGAGCCCCAATTATCAGTATCTTTAGGTCTCTCTCTTTTTTTTTTTTTTTTTTTTGCGGAACTGGAAATTGAACCCAGGGACATTCTGCCTCTGAGGAAGGACTTCACTAAGTAGCTAAGACTGGCGTTAAACCTGCGATCCGCCTGTCTCAGCCTCCCAAGTACTGGAATTACAAGCGTGTACCACCATGCCCAGCAAGTCTTTTCTTTTGAGTGTCTCTGATTCCCAGAGAAAACTTGTCCTTCATAGTTTGAAGGAAGGGGACTGCTTAAGCACCCAATCATACTTCACACCTACCAAAAATAGGCTATGCTTAGGAGTTTGTGATTGCTTAGTTTATTAGGGCTGTTTTAACAAAATGCCTTATACTGTATACTTCATAAACAATAGAAATTTACTGCTCACAGTCCTAGAGTCTGGGAAACAAGGTCAAGGCACCTGACATCTGGTAAGGGCCTGTCCCTCATAGATGCTGCCTTCTTCAGCCTCACATGGCAGAAAGGGAAGGAAGCTCACTTGAGCCTCTTTTAAAGGCACTCACTCATCTCATTCATGAAGGTGGACCCCCTGACTTAACCATCCCCAAAGGCCCCACCTTTTAATATTATCACATTGGGTATTAGGTTTCAATATATATGAATTTTGTGGACACAAACATTCAGACTGTCAGAGTATCTTAAAATATTTAAAGAACTGCTATATGGAAGAAAGAGTAAATTTGCCCCGAAATTCCTCTAGAGACCCTATCTAGGAACAATAGGTAGAAATTTTAGATTTTCAACTCAATAAAATATATATATATATATATCCAGGTGTGGTGATGCAAACCTGTAATCCCAGTACTTAGGAGGATGAGACAGGAGGATATCAGGTTTGAGGACAGCCTCAGCAACTTAGCAAGAGCCTCAGCAACCTAGTAAGACTCTACTTCAAAATAAAAAATAACATAGGGCTGGGCGTATAGCTCAGAGGTACAATGCCCCTGGGCTCAACCCCAGTAAGGAAGGAAGGGAGGGAGGGAGGGATGGAGGAAGAAGAGAAAGACAAGATAAAAGCAAGGTCATATTAAGAAGTTTGATAATAATATGGCAAAAAAGAGTCAAAATAAAGAATAAAAAAAAAAAAAGGACTGGGAGTGTAGCTCAGAGGTAGATTGCCTCTGGGTTCAATCCCCAGTACCAAAACAAAACAAACAAACAAAAAACCCAACAACAAAAACAAAGCTCTGAAGCAGAAAATTCTACAACTTCGATCATTCTGGCAGAATAGTGTAAGGATGGATGAGAGATTCAAGGCAAGAAGACCAGTTAGGAGGCTGTGCATATAACCCTATCAAAGTTTTGTAATTCATTTTTTAAAAGCCAAGCACAGTGGTACATGCCTGTAATCCCAGTACTTGGAAGTCTGAGATAGGAGGATTGCAGGATCAAGGCCAGCCTCAGCAACCTTGTGAGGCCCTCTACAACTTACTGAGGCCCATTTCAAAATAAAAGAATAAGATAGGGCTGGAAACACTTACTCAAATAAAATATAGTTTAATTGAGTAAAATATTTTCCTCTCCAGGGTTTTAATCATGGTTGATTTAAAAAGACCAGTGCAGCTATTTACAATGTCTGGGAAAAAACTCAATAACTCCATGATAAATGAGGGGATTTTTCAGGTCAGGAAAATCAATGGAAAAATCCCAAGCTGACAAAACACCCGTGGGAAAGGCAATGAGGGAGAGGCTCTGAATGCCAAGTAGAGGCGTTTGGATTTTATGATTTGTTTATAATCAGATATCTACTGAAGAAAGATAATTCTAAAACTTCTCATCTCCGGGGGTGATTCTCATGTTTTTAAATGCCATTGGAATGACCAGTGTAAATACAAAAATAGGAAAATTTCTGTTTTAGGAGTGAAAAAATTGAAAGTATAGACCAGAGAAATCTCTGTAAACAAAGCGCGAACAGGACCACATTGGAGAAAAACTTGAACTAAAAATAAAGGGAGAAGCCGGGCGTGGTGGCGTACACTTGTAATCCCAGCATTTGGGAGGCTGAGGCTGGAGGATTCGGGTTCGTGGCCAGCCTCAGCTACCTAGTGAGGCTGTCCACAACTTAGTGAGACCCGGTTTCAAAATAAAGAATAAAAAATAGGGCTGAGGGTATAGCTCGAAGGTAGAATGCCCCTGAGTTCAATCCCTAGTACCGCAAAAATAAATAAATAAATAAATAAATAAATAAATAAATAAATAAATAAATAAATAAAATAAAGGGAGCCGGGCGTGGTGGTGCACACTTGTAATTCCAGTACTTGGGAGGCTGAGACAGGAGAATCCGGGTTTGCAGCCAGCCTCAGCTACTTAATGAGGCTCTCCGCAACTTAGTGACACCCTGTTTCCAAATAAAGAATAAAAAATATGGCTAGGGGTATAGCTCAGAGGTAGAATGCCTCTGGGTTCAATCCCCAGTACTGCAAAAAAAAAAAAAAAATGAATGAATAAATAAATAATAAAATAAAGGGAAAGACTGCTTGGGAAATAAGTAGCTGACATCCATAAAAGAACCCAAAGCCCCACCCTGTGAGCAGAAGGAATAGAGCTCCGAGGCTGTCAGCAGGAGAGTCCGCAGGATGACTCAGTACAAGAGTGGAGTCCTCCCTCACACACCTGCCCTGTGAGGTGGAGCAGAAACAGAGGACGGGCACCACTCACCAGAGTGAGTGCGAGAAGTGCCAGGAACAAATCCCCAGAGGCAACCATTTGGCACATCAGTGAAGTCCTCCAAGAGAGCTTGCTGCCCACCTCACACACCCTCCAGATCTTGCAAAATCACCATAGAAAATAGAAACTTAGAGCCTTCCTTCTTTGGAACCAAAAGAGTTACACAAAGACCCAGATGATTTCCAGCACGACTCATTTCAAATCCCAATATTGAACCAGTATAGATACCCTTTGTTAGGATAAACAGAAAAGTTAAATTGCAAAAAAGTTCACTGACAAATAGAGAGAGAGAGACTTTAGAAAAGAAGGCAATTCTGGAAGCCAGGCATGGTGGCACATGCCTGTCATTCCAGTATTTGGGAGGCTGAGATAGGGGGAGCATAAGTTCAAGGACAGCCTCAGCAAGTAGTAAGACTCTCATGAACCTGGTGAGACCCTGTTTCAAAATAAAAATAAAATAGGACTGGAGGTATAGCTTGGAGGTAGAATGTCCCTGGGTTCAATCCCCAGAAACACACACACACACACACACACACACACACACACACACACACACACCAATCACCAATTCTCTAATATTCGGAGAGTAAGACAATATGACCAAGATGACAATTCACTCCCAAATTAATCTATGCTTATGTAATCCCAACCCCAATCCTAAGGTGTTGTATGGAGATTTCACCACAACTTTCTCTACTTACCTCTCTGGAGCCCAGCACTCCTTCCTCTGGAAAGTGATGACAAGCGAGCCCTGTATGTCTTCCTTCAATCCATCTCCAAATACACCATCTGACAGAAATTGCTGGTTTATGGCATGTCAATGGTATTTTTCTTCATGTCCCAGTGCTAATGCAAATTGTTTTAAATTTCAATTGCAATATAAAACACAACCCGAACATTTAGTAACAATAATATATGTGGTTGTGATTTTGCAATTTCAGCAGGAATCAACTGGGCAGTCCATCTCGCTCCATATGGCTCTAATAGGATGGACTGAGGTGGAAGGATCCATTTCCAAGATGGCTCCAGGTAGGTGCCGGTTGTCACATGGGGCTCAACTGGGGTGTTTGCTAGAGGCCTTTATTCTTTGCCTCCTGGGCCTTTCTCGTTGACTGTGTAAGTTTCCTATAGCATGTTTTCAGGGTTTCAGAGAAAAGAAGAAAGCTTACTAATGCTTAAACTTAGAAATCCCACAATGCTACTTCCTGTGCATTCAGATGGACAAAGCAGTTAAGTGCTTAGGTAATATTCAAAAGGAAGAGACACAAGCCCACCTCCTGATGGAAAGAGCTGCCTGCATGTATAGGGATGGGCAGAATTATGTGGGGGCCATCTTTTTTAAATTTTATTCAACAATTATGTATTTTTCCATGCCTTTAATTTCTACATATTATAAGCTTTTTATATACTTTTATTTGTGCATTATAGTCTTATATCATAATGTAAATCATAGTGATACATGCACACAGTACTTGATGGGCTTTCCTCCAGCTCCCTCTCCATCCCGTTACACAGTACTGAGATTGACACTGGTATTCATTCTCACATATGTACATAAAGTTAATGGAAGTGATTCCTTCATTGATCCTCCCTTTCCCCCTTCTTCTTCCCTCAGACCACCTCCCTAGATCCATTGAAGTTTCTCTTCAATTATCTGGAGTCCCTCTGGTGTCCCAATTACTCCCTAGCTTCCTCATATGAAAGAAAACATGACCCTTCACTTTCTGTGACTGGCTAATATCACTTAACATAAAGTTCTCCAGGTCCATTCATTTTCCTGCAAATAACATTCTTTTGTTCTTCTTGATCGCTGAGTAGAATTCTACTGTGTGTATATCCCATAATTTTATAATCCATTCATCTGTTAATGGACACCTAAGTGGGTTCCATAATTTGGTTATTGTGAATTGTGTTGCCATAAACATGGATATGCATATATTACTATGATTTTTCTGATTTCAGTCCCTTTGGAAAGATACCCAGAAATGATATAGCTGGAACTTAGGAGCCATCTTTGGAGACTGTGTTAGCTTTCCATTACTATAGCAAATACCTGAGATAATCAATTTATGAAGAGAAAAAGGTTATCTTTGCTCACAGTTTTAGAGATTTCAGTCCATGATTGTCTGGCTTTTCAGTCTTTGACAATTCAGCATGTCATAATGGAAGCATGTAGGAGTGAAGCAAAACCAGTCACCTCATGGCCAAGAAGCAAAAGGGAGGAAAGAAGAGACCTGCATCCTACAAAGCCCTTTAAGGACACATCCTCACAGTGCACTTTTGTGTGTGTGTGTGTGTGTGTGTGTGTGTGTGTGTGTGTGTGTGTGGTACTGGGGATTGAACCCAGGGGCATTCTACCTCCAAGCTATACCCCCACCCCTATTTGATTTATTTTGAAACAGGGTATCACTAGGTTGCTGAGAGTTTCACTATTTGCTGAGACTGTCCTTGAACCTGCGATCCTCCTGTCTCAGCCTTTCAAGTACTGGGATTGCAGGCATGTGCCACCCTGGCCAGTTCACAATGCCCTGTAAGGACACATCCCTGAAATTACCTAAAAGACTGCACACTAGGCATGCATTACCTCTGAAAGTTTCTACCACTTCCCAATAGCATCAAGCTGGGGGCCAAATCTTTAACACATGGGCCTTAGGCAGGCATCCTAGATCCAAATGATGGCAGAGACTATTAGGAACAAGTTAGGTTGTGCCTTAGTTTTATACACCTTTGCTCATTCTGGTTAGTTTCCATAAAGGATATCCAAATACCAACGCTTGACCCCTAACCCTTCTTAGAGACTACTTCCAAGCTGGGCATGGTATAAGCCTATAGTCCTAGTAATTGAGAGGCTGAGAAAGGAGGACCACAAGTTCAAAACCAGCCTCAGCAACTTAGTGAGGCCCTGTTTCAAAACAAAAAATAAAAAGGGCTAAGGAAGCCGGACGTGGTGGCGCACGCTTGTAATCCCAGCATTTGGGAGGCTGAGACCAGAGGATCCGGGTTCGCGGCCAGCCTCAGCTACCTAGTGAGGCACTCCGCAACTTAGTGAGACTCGGTTTCAAAATAAAGAATAAAAAATAGGGCTGGGGGTGTAGCTCGGAGGTAGAATACCCCTGAGTTCAACCCCCAGTACCGCAAAAAAAAAAAAAAAAAAAAAAAGGGCTAAGGGTGTAGCTCAGAAGTAGAATGCCCCTGGGTTCATTTCCCAGTACTGAAGGAAGGAAGGAAGGAGAAAGAAAGAAAAAAAGAAAAAGAAAGAAGGAAAGAAAGAATTATTCATTTAAACATTGTTCATATTGCTAAAGTAGTGATTCATAGAAAAAAAGCACAACAATATTTTTATTATTTTTCTATTGAGGAATAATTTACATACAGTAAAATATATAGGTTTAGTCTTTGGGGGGGACAGTCTTAGGGATTGATCTCAGGGGTGTTCTACATCTATGCTATACCTCCATCCCTATTTTATTTTTTATTTTGAAATAGGATCTCTCTAAGTTGTTGGGGTCGTGAACCTGCGATTTTTCTGTCTCAGCCTTTCAAGTCCTGGGATTACAGGTGTGTGCCCCACCTAATCATATAAATCTTAAATGAACACATTTAAAGCCAGGTATGGTGGTACAGGCCTATAATCCCAGTACTCTGGAGACTGAGACAGAAGGATCACAGGTTCAAGGACAGCCTCAGGAAGTAGTGAGACTCTTATCAACCTAGGGAGACCCTGTTTCAAAATAAAAATAAATAGGGTTGAGGGTGTAACTCAGAGGTAGAATGCCCCTGGGTTCAATCCCCAGTATCCCCTCCCCCCCACACACACACACATACAAATGCACACATTTATAAAAATATAAAATGTTTCCCTCACCCAAGAAAATTTCTTGCGCCTTTTCCCAGGCAATGCATGCTTCCAGAAGCCATCTCTATTCTGATTTTTTTCATTTTAGATAAGATTTGTTTGTCCCAGAACTGCACATAAACAAAATTATGCAGTACATACTCTTTTGTGCCAGACTTCTTTTATTCAACAGAAAACTTTTGAGATTCATTTTCATTGTTTTGTACATTAGCAATGAGTATTGAATTGTAAGTGGTTATTGATTTCATGAATATACTACAATTGGTATAACCATTCACCTCTTAGTGACTATTTGGCTTCTAGTTTGGGGTATTCTGAAAAAAACTGCCATGTGCAACTCTTTTCATATGCAGAAAATTTTATTTATCTTGTGTAAATACTAGAAGTGAAATTATTACCTCATGGAGACAATATACCTTTAATTTTATAATAAAGTGCCAAAGAGTTTTCCAAAGTGGTTGAACTAGGGTTCCAGTTGCTCCATATCCTTGCAAACCTTTGGTGTTGCCAGTCTTTAATATGAGCCAGTCTGGAGGTGTGTCATGGTAACTTATTGTATTAATCTGCTTTTCCCTGACAACTAATGATTTTGAATAACTTTTCATGTATTTGTTGCCCATTCATATACCTTTCCTTGTAAAGTATCTGTTAATATTTTTGCCCATATTAAATTGGGCTGTGGGTTGTCCTTTGTTTGTTTATTTGTTTGGGAGATTGGGGGTTGAACTCAGGGGCATGTATCATTGAGCTATATCCACAGCCCTTTTTATTTTTATTTTATTTTATTTATTTATTTTTTTTATGGTACTGGGGATTGAACCCAGGGGCATTTTGCCCCAGCCCTATTTTTTTTTTATTATTATCTTGAAACAGGGTGTCACTAAGTTGCAGAGGGCCTCACTCAGCAGTTGAGGCTGGCCATGAACCTGCAATTCTCCTATCTCAGCCTCTCAAGTACTGGGATTACAACAGTGGGCTACCAACCTGACCATAGCCCTTTTTAATTTTTTTTTTTTTAATTTTGAGACATGGTCTTACTAAATTGCCAAGATTGGCCTTGAACTAGTGATCTCCTGCCTCAGCCTCCTGAGTAGTTGAGATTACAGGCATGCACCACCTTGCCCAGCTGGGTTGTCTTTTGTGAATTATAGGGGTTTTTTTTTATATTATGGGATATAAGTTCTTTGTCAGACAATAGAGTTATATTTTCTTCCAGCCTGTATCTTGTCCATTCATTTTCTTTCCAGTTTAATTGTTTTGCGGTCTATCCTGAAAATCAAATCACCATTAGTGTGGACCTATACCTAGACTTTATTCTGTTTCAGTGATCTAACAAATTTACTGTAGCTCTATGGAAAAATCTTAAAATCAGAGAGTCTCAGTTCATAGACTTTGTTCATTTTCAAAATTGTTTTGGTTATCAAAGTTGCTTATATAACTTTTAGGTCAGCTTGAAATTTTCAACAAAAAATCCTGCTATAATTGGAATTGCACCAAAGCTGTCCATCAGTTTGGAGAGAGCCAACAACAAACAATATGGAGTGTTCAGTCCATTTACATATCTATTTATTTGTCCTCTTTAATTTCACTCAGCAGTAAATATTAGTTTTTTGGGTGTGGTATTGGGGATGGAACCTAGGGGCAGTCTACCTCTGAGCTATACTCCCAGCCCTATTTTTTATTCTTTATTTTGAAATCGAGTCTCACTAAGTTGCAGATTGCCTTACTAGGTAGCTGAGGCTGGCCGAGGACCCGGATCCTCCAGTCTCAGCCTCCCTAATGCTGGGATTACAAGCATGTGCCACCACGCCCAGCTTTATTCTTCATTTTGAAACAGGGTCTCACTAAGTTGCGGAGTGCCTCACTAGGTAGCTGAGGCTGGCCGCAAACCCGGATCCTCTGGTCTCAGCCTCCCAAATGCTGGGATTACAAGCGTGCGCCACCACGCCCGGCTGATCTGGGCCAATTTTAAAAGAGCTAACCTAAGAATAATAGGCATAGAAGAGGGATTAGAAGTTGAAAGTTATGGAATAAACAATCTCTTCCAAGAAGTAATATCAGAGAATTTTCCAAACATAGAAAGAGAAGTCGACACACAGGTACAGGAAACATACAGAACTCCCTCAAGACAAGATCAAAGAAGAGGCTCACCACGCCACATAATAATCAAGCTGACCAATGTAGAAGCTAAGGAAAGAATTTTAAAGGCAGCAAAAGTAAAAGGCCAAGTGACATTTAGAGGCAAGCCAATTAGAATCACTCCAGACCTTCCAAATCAAGTCATAAAAGCCAGGAGAGGCTGGAGTAACATATTCCAAACTCTGAAAGAAAATAACTTGAAGCCAGGATTCTCATACCCAGCAAAACTCTCTCTCAAAATTGACGGTGATATAAAAACCTTCCATGACAAATAGAAACTGAAAGAATTTATGTCTACCAAACCAGCACTAGAGAAACTACTTAAAGAGATTAACTACAAAGAAGAACTAATGAGTAAACATCAGAACCAGAGAAACAATAATTTCCAGGAAGCAAACAACTAAGCAAAGAAGAATAAACTCCACCAAAAACAGAAGGCAAAACTCAAAATGTTAGGAATTAAAAATCATCTCTCGAGCCGGGCGTGGTGGCGCACGCTTCTAATCCCAGCATTCGGGAGGCTGAGACTGGAGGATCCGGGTTCGCGGCCAGCCTCAGCTACCTAGTGAGGCACTCCGCAACTTAGTGAGACTCGGTTTCAAAATAAAGAATAAAAAATAGGGCTGGGGGTGTAGCTCGGAGGTAGAATGCCCCTGAGTTCAATCCCCAGTGCCG
>PVLC010015037.1:0-27494 GCA_004027655.1 Graphiurus murinus
GGGCGTGGTGGCGCACGCTTGTAATCCCAGCATTCGGGAGGCTGAGACCGGAGGATCCGGGTTCGCGGCCAGCCTCAGCTACCTAGTGAGGCACTCTGCAACTTAGTGAGACTCGGTTTCAAAATAAAGAATAAAAAAAAATAGGGCTGGGGGTATAGCTCGGAGGTAGAATGCCCCTGAGTTCAATCCCCAGTACCGCCAAAAAAATAAAAAATAAAAAAAAAAATAAGAACCAAACCACCAGAAATACCTTTCTGACTTTTAAACTTGTGGATAATTCAGATTTTTTTCTTTTCATTTTCTTCTTGTTTTAATTAACTACTAGTAGTAGTTAATGTGATCTACTACTATCTAGTCATGTGATCATGACTAGATACTTGACAGTTCTGCTTTATGCTGTGTAGCCATTTTTATGTGACTTTCAATCATTGTAAAATAAATTATGTCTTCATTAAAAAATGCCTCTAAATTTTAGTGATTTAAAGCATCTTTAAGACAAACACCATGGCTACAATCTGCTTCCATGGCAAAATATAGTAAGTCTACATATTAGTGGAAACAGCAATAATTATTATCACATTGAGGGCAAAATTAGGTAAAATGATTAGCCCAATATAGCTTTAAAATTGCCTAGCATGTGTTTTGATCAACTTCCTGCTACTGTGACAAAATATTTAAGAAAATCGAATTATAAGAAGAAAAGTTTTATTTTGGCTCACGGTTTTGGCCATTTCAATCCATGGTTTACTGGCTTGTTGCAATTTGGACCAGTGATGAAACAGAACACCATGTCAGGAAGAGCATGGTGGAGCAAAGTTGTTCATCTCATGGTGGCTAGGAGTGGGGGAGAGGGAGAGGGAGAGGGAGAGAGAGAGAGATGCACTAGGACCCAATATCCACTACAAGGACAAATCTACTGTCACTGTGACCTAACTTCCTTCTATTTGGCCCCATTTCCTAAAAGTCCCACCACCACCTCCCAAGAGTGCTGCAGAATGGAGAACAAGCCTTCAATATCTGACCTTTGGAGAATATTTAAGATCCAAGCTGATTTGATTGTCATGAATTATTTTAGAGTATAGTTGTATGTTCTCTCTCATATGTAGAAGTTAGATAGAAATTGGGAAGCAGAAGAGACCTCAGATAGAAGAAGAAACTCCAATGGAGTGATGGCAGGGTTTTAAGGGAGTGAGGAGTGAGATAGAGATATAAAGAAGGTAACGGTTTAAATAATGTTGTATACATATATGAAATTACCAATACCAATCTCAATGATAACACAAGAAAGGAAAGGGAGGAGGTGGATTCTTAAGGGAAATTCACCAATTGTTGTGTGCAGATATATTCTTATCACTTTACACCTCAATATGATGTATAATTGCAATGCACCAATAAAAGTATATAAAAAGATCCAAACTATAACAACATAAAATACTCAGAATCTTTTCATTTTCAATCATATTCTCATACAAGGTAGCTTCAATTCCTGCTGGTACTGCTAATTTGCATAAACACATCTTAAACTAGATTATCTAGTCAGAATAATCTCATGGTCCTTGTGATTCTCATGTAACTTCTATGGTTCCAGCTGGGAAGATCTCTTGGTTTTTAAGTTAAGTTTCTTCATATAAAAACTTGAGCACAAGTATTCTAGGCCATAACGTATTGAGTCTTAGGGTGAAATCAAAGACTAGGTTTACTAAAATTACCAAATGGAGTCTTGTGATGAAATGTGTCAGTGATTTGGTTAAATATTTTCCCTGTAAGATCATTAGGATGAAAAATTTTTCACTGACTAGTAATTGAATGAACCAAAATGGCCATTTTTGTTGTTGTTTTGTTTTGTTTTTATAACATACCTACCCCTCTTAATTGACAGTGTGGAAAATAGTTCCGAACTCATAATTTATTTGAACTATTTTCAGAAGAAATTTAGAGTGCAGCGCATTATGATTTTTTTAACTTATAATGCCTTTGGAGGCATGTTTATTTTCTAGAGAGTTGGCATGTTTATTTTCGAGGGAGTTTGTAGGAAACTCATTATTAAATTTGGCCCTGCCTATTAAAAATAAACACTGTTCTTAGATTAAAGTGAAAGAGATTGCTTTAGAGTGTGACTTCAGCGTCATGTATATCTTGTTCTCTTTATTGTTTCTGAGTAGCTAGAGAGATTCACATAGAATTCTTAAGAATGAATTTCTATATAAATTATACCTACGTATTAAAAGAACCCAAGCACATATAATAGCATCATATCTTCCGTACACCTACCTGCACACACAGGTACAGAATACCACATGGTATGGATACCATGGTGACCATTAGGGGTGCAATATTAGGGTTCTACTTATACTAAGAACAGGCCTTCATTATTCATCTGAAATTTAAACTTAACTGGAGGTTCTGCATTTTCTATAAAAACTCTAGTGATAATGTAGTTCCTTGATATGTAGTAGTGGTCAAGTTAAACAATTGTTCCTGTATTTTCTGTTTCTCTTTTCAGAATGAATTATTCATTTGTGCTGAGCAGCGCACAAACAATAATAAAATCAAATCCACATTTTTGTGACACTCCTGACAAACTGCTTCTATATTAAAGAAATAAATTACAAGTTCTATATTGCTCAGCTGCATGGCTCTTATCCCTAGTTTTTAGATATTTCAATCAACCCTGCAATCTTCACCACGTTGTAAAATATTGAGCATATATTTTATCTACCTTGAAGTAGCATTCATTTTGAAACTGTGAGATGTTCAAAAGAAGTTTTCTTCCAGATAATGGTCAAGTTGGCCATTTGGGTTATAAATTGGGTTTTTCATGGCTAATGTACTTCACGTCGGCACTTATTATACAAGCGACAATTATGTCATCACAAGCTCTGGTACAACACGAAAGGAGCATAAATGTCAGGATTGATGAGGATGGCTCAGAGCCAGCTCATTAAAGGCAATGGTGTGAATAATATAACTGTGTTGCTTTTGAAGGAACCGAATATGTATTATCCACCTATCAGTGTACCAAAGCAGCATCATAAACATAGATCTCTAACTGCAGCCCATTTAAATGATGAAAGGGTGTGTATTAATCTATGAAATAGATTTTACCCAGGGGGAAGAATTGTTCTCTCTATTTATAAAAGTTAAAACATTCAGTGAACAGAGAAACACTTATAAGACAAGCATCCATGGTATGCAGATGCAATTTACTAATGCTTCCTGCTAAGATAAATAGGCTATGGTCATAAAAGATACAATAATTTACTAGAAGTAAAGGGACTAAAAAGAGCAACATGTAGGCAGTTTTTTTGTAAAGCACAGAAAGTAAGTATTTTCAATTATTGGGCTTCTGTGTTTGATATGCTTAATTCAAAAGCTATTGATAAAACATGACAATAAATATAAATATATATGCATGACACAAAATAACAGCTAAGGGTTTTTTTCCATACTTAATGTTCCCTAACAGGAAGTAAGTAAATCTTTGGGCAATAATTGTATACTTCAGATCCACTTTTATTTTCAGAATTATAGAACACCGTTACAAGTTTTCAGTTTGGGAGATTATTAAATATGTGAATGGTTCCCTTTGCTTTGCATTGGTGATTCATTAGGAAAATTCCATTTTACCTGCATAACTTCAAAACTTACCAGAACAACTCATCAGATCCTTTTCCACGATACGTGTCACTCAGATATCTCTGAAACATCATATCTTCTCTATTGAAACAGCATTCACTAAGCCAGGGGTTAGAAGATATTTTTTCCCAGTATGCTCTTACAGAGGTTTGAGGGCCCATCTTCTCTCTACTGATACTCAATTTATAGATTTGAGAGGAAAATTACATTTCATGTAAAGTAAGAAATAATTATTTGTATTTTAGGGCTGGGTAGGCAACTGAAACATGATCGAGTACAATAGTCTCTCAGTATCTTTGGAAGATTGGTTCCAGGATCCCCACAGATACCAAAACCTGCAGATGCTCAAGTCTTCTATATAAAATGACACAGCGGCATAGTATTTGCATATAATTTCCTCACATTCTCTTGCATTTCTCCAATCATCTCAAAGATTACTTGCAATACCTAGTGGAGTGCAAATGCTATGTAAATAGGTGCTACACTGTTCCATTAGGGAATAATGACAAGAAACATGTCTGTACATGTTCTGTGCAGATAAATTTTTTCTCCATCTCTAGAGTTTTTTTTTTCCTTTAAATAAAGAAATAAGACTTATTCAGCATTGCATTCATAGCACCTACCAGGGATCCCAAAGCACAACAATGTTCATTCATCATTTCCTAAATAAATTATTGGATGGATGAATGGATAGTAAACGAAAAAAGTGAAGAAATGATCTAATATAAAAAATTTGCATTGCAATTAACTTTTCAACGTTGCATTGTCCTGACCCTAACTAGGAGTGCCTTGAGGACATGGGTTTTATTTGAATTTCTGTCACTCCACACTTGGTTCTTCTGCAAAGTGTTTGATCTCATGTGAGTATACATTTAGGGAATTGTGCCAAATGATGAAAAAATAAGTGGATACAATGAGTAAGCAACTGTAGAACACTTAAGTAAAACTATCCCAAGCTTCAGCTTCATTTTCATAGTTCTCATGAGTTGAGTCTGTCATGGCTCCCTATTAGCTGTCCTTTAAGAATTTGTTTAGGAAAATACTCAGATATTTGCTCTTTTAAACATAGCTCTGGAAAGCTCACTGTGAATGCAAGGGTTTTTTTTTGTTTGGTTTTTTTGGGTTTTTTTTGCGGTACTTGGGATTGAACTCAGGGGCATTCTACCTCCAAGCTGTACCCCCAGTCCTATTTTTTTTTTTTATTCTTTATTTGAAACAGGGTCTCACTAAATTGCAGAGTGCCTCACTAGGTAGCTGAGGCTGCCCATGAACCTGGATACTCCGGTCTCAGCCCCAAATGCTGGGATTACAAGCGTGTGCCACTATGCCAGGCGTTTGTTTTGTTTTAAATACTTCTATGTAAGTAAAAGTCAAGGAGGAAGAAATGCCTACTCACAAAGACATACAATGTCTCCATGAGAACAAAGCCAATACACGTATTTCTGACCTCTTTTTTTTTAAACCGAATGTATTAATTTATTACACATTTAGAAGTAGCACAAAATCGAGTAGAAAAAGAATTTTTAAACTACAGCTCAGTAATTAAGAGAGTAAGCTGAAACACTATTTCAGTGTAAATACATGAGAGCTGTGGTGGTTAGTCTTGCTGTTGTTGAGAAATCTGGGCTAGGTTGTCTTCTGTTCACTGGTGGAGACATTCAGCTGTCTAGAAAGTGATGGCAGTGCTATAATTGGCATAGAGGTTGGCACTCTACACTGAATTTGCCTCACTTTGTCATGAATTCCTTCCTTGGCTTGCCTGTCCCACTTATGTTCTTTCAGACTGTCAAATTTCACATCTTACTAAATCTCCCATTACAACTACAGTAATGTTTTTGTACTTCTGTTGCTAGTTTTGAATCTGTTTTTTTTTTCCAACAAGCTAAATTAAGTGCCTGTTGAGAACAGAGAAGGTGTAATAAAAACTAATTTATTTGTCACAGTTGGGGAGGGAGGTTCTGAAGGAGTTTTCAGGACACCTGAGATACAGTCTCGTTTAGCATCATAAAATACAACCATTTTGAGGGAAATATTTCCAAAATATATGAAATAGTTCCTTGTTTTCTTAACTATGCAAATAAATATGGATTTGTCTAGAAGAATCTGCATGGCTATCACTAGTTTCCATTTATGCACCAAATGCTAGCACCCTTGTTGTTAACATTGTTATTTATAATATTTTATTTAGTGTCTTTGCCTCTTATAAAATACTTACCTATACGTAAAAAGAAAAATACCCCTAATTAATATATTCTTATCACTTAGAAGGTTTGATTATATTTTCAGTAACTATTACAGACTTATTCACATATGTATTTTTATCTTAAAGAGTCAAAAGGAAAAGAATATAAGTAGAGCAAAGTAATAATAATATTCCCTCAAACTTCTGGAACAACTTCATCGTTATGTGGATCCAGTTTTCACCATAGTAAATAATTTCTTTGAACCTTATTATATAATCCCACCATTTTTCTCTCAAGTAATTTTTACCAGTTGCTTTATCGGTTTTCTCTAATTAAGCAACTGAAGCTCAGCTACAAGACCTGAGGAAGCTTAGCATCCTGTTCATGTTTATTTTTCTGACTTAATTGGTAGAAAACAACACCTCCATAGGACCAGATGTTCACTATTGGTTTTCTCTAAAACTTACAAACTTTCTGATATTTAAATCCTGTCATCTGGATAGCACACACACACACACACACACAATTTAGAAGAGAAGATTTTGCTCCAGAGTCTGAATTAAATGTTGTCACAATGAAGTGTTGACTCACAGCAAAGGCTATTGTTTTTTACTTTTATTATTAATCCTGTTAAGTGTATGCTCTTATATGTGGGTTTCTGTGACCTGCCAGAGCCATTTTGCCTTGATCAGCTTCTTAGATTTGCTATTCTGCTTCCATGAACCCAAATTCCTTTGAGTCCAAAGGAATCACTGCCCTGCCTGAAAAATTCTCCATACACAGATGATAAACAGGACATCGACCTTCCAGATTCTCACTCTAATGTGACTGTAAATGTCCTCACAATAATCATTATGTCTTTAATATATCACTTATCCATTGCATTTATACTTTAAAAAGAGTTTAGAGCAATTACCTTAGCAAGAACCAATTTCAGGGACCCACTTCTCATGTTGACCTACCTTGAACACATTTCCTTCCTGTCATCTCTCTGTTAATGTCACATTGAGTCTCTAAAACAAAATGTTATCTCTCTGATAGTTCCATTAGGTTAAAGAGTTCAGAATGTGGTGCTTTGCAAACATGTTCATAGAAATTCACCTGTCTTGTTAACAAGAATACATCCATCATCCCCCCCAAAAAATCTGCTGTAAGCATCCTAGTTTGAGACCCACCCAAGCTTATGTGGGGAGTAAGATTCCAGCTGCGTGTCTAACAGCCATGGAATCAATAGCACCAGTGGTTTTCAGCCAAGACAAGGCATAAGGGTTGCTCTTTTTCAGCTATAGTGGACGTGATGTTGACAAAGAACTTCAGTAGCAATCCTCCCTGTCAACAGGTATGCCCTGTCTTGGAAAAGAAAGAAGGCATTAGCATAAACTAAAGATGTAGGGTAATTTGGTAGTGTCTATAGGGACAAGCAAAACTCTCAGTTTAATAGACAGTATTATAAATATTATAATAGAGTTATTAGTGAGTACAGACTGAAAAGCAGCTGCTTCATAGCACTCAAAAATGCTGTAGCCTCAGGCTTGAATAGGAGAGCATGCAGCTGGAGAAATTTTGCATCAAATGCTCTGTTCTGTACAGTGATGTTGGAGCTGGAGGAGAAGAGCAGTGAACTCTGCTGACTCGAGGAAAGGGCTTCTCATTATTCAGAAGGGCTTATCCAGAATTTGCTCCTGAGGAACAGAAGCAATGATGTCTGAATGAGTCTCTTTTGACAAGTGTCTCTTATTGAAATATTGGGAATCGCAGAGCATGTCTCTGGAGAAGAGCAGGGAACTTAAGCAATCTTTAACAGCACTTTCTGGAATATAAAATTTCCCCAGGTTCCTTTGAACATGACAGTGTGAGCATGAGTAAGAAGGAATGTTACATGATTATCTCCAACTTATATTCTGCATATCAGCTATGTGTGTGTGTGTGTGTGTGTGTGTGTGTAGGCATGGATGTTCTGGAACTGGAGTTAATGCCCACATGTGACCTAGAAAGTACATAGGAGAGCTATGTCAACTGGGAACATTGGGGTTAAGTAGAAACCATTAAAATAGATGGTAGATTCATGAAAAAAAATGTTTCTGCTAATGGATGGTACTTGATCTGTGGCCTATACATATGATGCATGCAGACTAGGGACAAATTTAAAGGCTGATAAATTATGATATAAAATCATTGTCTACTCTGATATTGGTATTTGAATTAAAGTAGAAGTATTGGCTTGTTAAACATTACCATGTTGCCCAGAGTTCTAAGCCTGAGGAAAAAAAAATGAAATATTGGGGGGGCACCCTAGTGCACAGGATGTGCTTTCACAAATATATCAAGGTCAATCACTAAACTGAACTTGAGAAGGAGGGAGGGCGAGGGAGTGGGGTGGGAATTGGGGAAGGGGTTAAATGAGAAATGTGTGTATATATGCCTTTATCAGCTTGTACCTAACAAAGATGTATGATTACAATGCACCAATTATTATAAAAAATAAAAAAGAACTATTTGTAAACAAAACTTTGTAAAAGGCCATAGAAAAAGAAGCCTACTGTTCCTTAGGATGGATGTATCCTGAAGCCATTTCTTTCTACTCAAAATAATGTCCCCATGCACCTTCTGAGAGTGTTAAATTGATGAAACATGAGTTAAATAAGACTTAAGAATTAATTAATGGATGTAGATAAACTAATCAGAGAGGTTGCTGCTCAGTGTAACTAAGGTGGCTGGAAAGATTAGAAATATATGAGCAGTGGTCATGAGATCAGGATGAGCAGTGGTCATGAGGTCAGGTTGGAGTTTCTCAGGACAGATGAGTTCCACAGCCTCACCCACCAGTGCCAAATGGAGTATAAGAAAGTGGGACCTTGAAAGGCAGATTTAAAAATCAACTCAAGAAGAGGTCACAACTTACTTATGTGAATTGGTTAAGGTTGTATGGGAAATTAAGAACAAAATATTTTATTTTATGTACATTTCTGGAAGTGGAGTTCATTGATTTTTAAGTTCCCTTTTCATGTGTCTGAGGGTAGAGGCAGATTTAAAAGAAATGTGCTTGATTATTGCAGCTGATGCTGCCAATGACCAGCTCCTATCACCTCTATAGTTTCAGTGACTATGGTGGACTTTCTGGTGAGAGGATACAGCATAGCCTCCATGCAGGCCAAGACAGGACTCCAGGAGAGTTACGAGCTCTGAAGCAGCCAACAGCTAGTGACGATCACAAGGTGGTAGTCAAGCAGAATAGATTCTGGGGGAATACCTCTGAGCCATGCTCTATACAGCAGTAACATATTCATTAGTGTAAGACACTGAGCTATAAGCAGAATCAGCAAAAGTTATATGAGATGATAACATTCAATGAAACAAGGGAGTTGGGAATTAGGAAGGCAAAGAGAAAGCAGAGGGATATCGATATCTTGGACCAGGATAGAGGAAGATCTGTGAAGGTTGAGGAGGAGGATCAGAATGAGTACATCACACTTTACATTCAACCCTCAGGAATCTTTCATGATTGTGCATAACTCTATATTGTACACCCAGAATTCAAGTCCAGAACTTACTTTCCCAGAGTCTAGTTGCCTGAAAGAACAGAATTCTTCAAAAGATGGAGAATTATCTCTTCTTTTGGAACCCCAATTTTACTTGTGGTCTGCTGAACTCTTCCATCTTCTCCATGGCATCCAGTTTTACTAATACTTTGGAAAATCAGAGACAAAAATCAAATGAGGGAATGCTCAGTCAAAACCACTGGACAGAGGATGCTTCTTTCTTCTGTTATTCTCACTTCCCTAAATCAAGTCCATAGGCAAAGAGAGAAACGGAGCTCTCAGGACAGATTAGAACACCATCATTCCAGAAGACAAATCTCTGTGCATATGGAATAATGGTTCCATGGTATAATTTCAAACACAATGATTCAGCAACTCTGAATTCGATTATAGGAGAGCTCAGGATGCCTGCAAGAGAACAAAGAGTTCCAACCCTGATTATTGGCACTTTCTCATCCCACTTAGAGCACCCAACCATTTGTATTCTGGCAATGTGGAAGAAGTAGGGGGCTTCTAAGAGATGTTGATCAGAGAAAAGAGCCCTAACTCTGTCCTGTAGGACTGTAGTGCTGTGCCATTCTTAAGCAAAGGGGTATTTACTAAAACATCAATTGAAGATCACATGAAGAAAAAAGTTCTTTGAGTTTTCCAATGTAGAAATATAAGAAAATATTGTTGTACCTTTGTAAATAATTAAAGAAGACAGAGCTGCATTAATCCAATTATTAAGTCATGAGTACTGAATTCTAAATGTTGCCAAAGACAAAAGACCATTGAATCTGAGGCCTTAATTATTGTCCTGTCTTTCAGAATCAATGCAGATACACTTGGCTTATTCATTTCTGAGTAGTGGAAGATTACCTATAATCTCTTCTTCCATTAGTTACTATGTCCACAGTCTCAGACATAATTTTCAAGGACAACTTTCTTTGTAAACAAAATGAATATCTCAGATAGGAGGCTCACAAGAAGTAAAAAGAGGTTCAGATATATTTTCTCCCCAAAGTCAATTCAGAAGTAGGTTTGTGAATTCCTTTCATTGACTTTTTTTTTTTTTTTGTACTGGGGATTGAACCCAGGGGCATTCTACCTCTGAGTTACACCCCCAGTCCTATTTTTTTATTCTTTATTTTGAAACAGGGTTTCACTAAGTTGTGGAAGGCCTCACTAACTAGCTGATGCTGGTCGTGAACCTGGACCCTCCAATCTCAGCCTCCCAAGTACTGGGATTATAAGCATGTGCCACCATGCCCAGCCTTTCATTGGCTTTTACTCAGGAAAAAGGGCAAAGGGCTAAAAAAACTCCCTTCCACATATCCTGTCAGGATCAACCTCTGGGAAGGTATGAATTGCAAGTAAAAATTCTGAAATTTTAGAGAACAAAGGATCAACTTGGCTTATCTTAGGGAGAAGAGTTGATCTTTTATCCATGAACTTTATACTTAGGCTGCAGGGCAGCAGAGTCCAGGTGTAGGCAGATTTCTTAATGACATTCCTGAAACCTGCCGGGGACCAGCCCTCAAGGCAGTGGGGTGTGGATCGAGATGAGGTCTCGAGAATATGCTCACACCGCACACAGTATAGAAGCATATATGTTTATTGCTTGTAGGTAGGTGATTTTTATACTATCTTTTTTGCAGTGAGGCATATAGAACAGGAATTTTTACAGTCTTAATTTTCCTAAAGGTTGACTAGGTACATCTCTAACTAGAAAAGCTATTTCCCACTACATTTAATGAGGTTAAGAAAACAGTAAAGGTTACAAAATACAATACATATATATTCTTTTAGTACAAAGCAGTGTTAAAGGTTAACAAATAGCCTCTATTCATTAGTTTAAATCTTTACTATTTGTTTAGCTCCTTTAAGCAGTGTTCTTATCTTTTTCTCAGGCATCTAGAGAGTTAATGTGTCCGGTGAATTTCCTGAGAGACAAGGGGGAAGTGGGCAAACTATCTGTCTTAAAGCCTTCTTTACTCATAGATAAAATAGTAGACCTAAATCTCTTTGGCTTATTTACTTTGTTTCTATACCTATGTGCTGAGAGGGAACATAAGGCTGTTTAGTAACTAAGATTGCAAAGCCCGTTTCCTAACTAATGTTTGTATGTGGTTAATGAATTTCTTATGGGTTGTCTTGAGGCACTGCTTTTTCAGCTAAGAGATCACTTGGGTCAGGCTACATGTTTCTAAGAAATTTTACTTTATAATTAATGTAAAAGCAAAACCCAAAGCACCCAAAATTTCCAGAATATAATAATGCAAAGTGGGATATGCCACGCATTCCTTCTTTTGGAATCATCTGCCTTGCAGGACTCCAGCGGACCGAGGCTTGCTCAAAATCCAGCTTTTAAGGAGCTGTGGCAGAAACCTTCCTTCATTCTCTGGGGGTCTGAGCGTTCTAGATACAGGCAGGAAGATCATATACAGAGACATAGCCCCTAAAAAAACTTCTGAAATCACTGAACCAAAATTACGGTCCATGTATCCTTCCTCCATGTGCTCCAGGGAGGCCATGCCTTAGCCAGTGCCAGAAAAATGTGCCCAGGGTTCCAGAAACTGCAGAGCACAGTCCCCATCTTGGTAATTAGGCAAATAAAGAGTATCCTCCAAACCTGGAGTAAAATTTTACTTAAAGAATTGTCATCATTCAATTAGAAAATGCATTCACTGTCACAAAAACACATCCTCTGAAGAAAATTCTTGCTTTTGTTATCAGTGATGTTTATCCGTCACATTTGCTTCTTCAAATAGAACAGTAAAATCTTCTCTCTATGCATGGCTTGGGTTGTGGTTTGTGGTATTCCAGGATCTTGAGGTTTGAAAGGGAAAGGGTGAGCTTTGGCATTAACTAATTGCCTATTTGAGCTTCTAAAATGTGGCCAGGGCATGGAGGGAGGTCCAGAGGGGTTTTCCACATCCACTACCTTCAAGTGTTTTGTTTTTTTTTAAATTTTCTATAAAATAACATAAATATGTCATTGCCTTTTTATAACTGTCATTGTATATGTGGGTTGGAAAAAATGGGTATAAGGTTATTCAGAAACTTTTAAAAGCAATAAAATTAAGTAAAGACCCAGGGCTATGATTTAACTCAGGTAGCCCTTTCCCCTACTTTCTTCACTAATCTTAATCTGCATATTGCTCTTTAAGATGGAGTTACAGAAACACAATTACACCAGAAATTCTGCCATGAAGCTTATATGTAGGGTAAGAGCCATGTAGTTTCATATATAAGACAAAGCATAAAGAAGAACAAAATTGTATCATTTGCAGGAAAATGGATGAAACTATGTAATATTATTCTAAGTGAGATTAACCAGTCATGAAAAGTGAAGGATCATGTGCTATTTTCTCATATACAAAAGCTATAAAGAAATCAGGAAACTAAAAGGACTCCATATAAAAAAGAAGAAACCAGAGTGGAGCAATGGAAGGGGTAGAGGAGAAGGAGGTGTGTGTGGGGGGGTGACTTGATGAAAGAAACATTTCAAATAATGAAATTATCAATGCCACTCTCGATATTAGCATTGGGAAAGAGGAGTGGGCTGGGATCTGAGGGAAAACTCACCAAGTGCTATATGTATCACTCTAAACTTCATTATGATGTATAATTCCAATGAACTAAATATTTTAAAAAGTAGACATTGAAACACTAAAGATAGCCAGACACTAATTTCAAAAGTTAGGGTATAGTCTTTGACCCTTGATCTTCTACAGAGAATAGTACTAGCCCAAAGGCCATACTCTCTCCTTAATAAAACCCAGGGAAATTAGATATGGTCCCACCTCTTAGATCAGTCTTAAGGAAAATGGATTTGATTATTAAGGCAGATCATGATGCTGGCAGGAGAACAAAGAATCCCAAACCCTGATCACCCCTCTCCTTCCAATCCCAGGTGGAGAGACCAAGCCTTGTGTTTAGGCAGTTGCAGAAGTATGAAGATTCTGAGAGATGTTCTCCATTGTCTTTTTTTACCTTTGTTTTTGAGGAATAAACAGAAATCACATGGCAGAAAACATCAGTAACTGTATTAAGCAAGGAAAGGGAATGTATTGCCTCATAGAATTGATAAATTTGGGATTAGGATTGCATTTAGGCACTAGGTTTATTGCAATGGTTCAATTAATGTTCTTGGGATTCCATTTCTTTCATTTCTTGACTCTGATCTTTTGTGTTTTTCTTTCTCTGACTTCAAGCAGTGGAAACATGATTTCCAGGAAGTTCAAAGTGGAATCTTCCCAGATTAAAGTGTAACTAAAAATGTGGAACATCTCAGATGAGTCTAAAGAAAGGCTCATTGTTCCATGCTGGTTTTCACGGTATTGAATGTCACATCCTCATTCTCAGACCAGGAATAAGGGTGGAAGATAACTCCTTCTACACACAAGTAAAATGTGAAGAATATAGGTTGTTTCTCCTAAAAATAAATTTTGTTTTCAAGTATAAAATTAGTGTGAAACAAACATGCATGAGTTCTCTTTGAGGAAATCCCAATGAGCTGTACTTCTCAGTAACCACAATATTCTTTACTGAATTGAGCTCAAAATAGAAACAATGACAAATGACTAGTAATACTGATTTTCTGTTATCTCTCACTCCAACAGAAAATAGATCATAATCCATTCATCCATTTATAGAGTACACCAAATGTTCAGCATGTAAAATCAAATTTTCAAATATTGCTGCCTCCAATTAGGAATAAATTTTCATCTATAATCAAAACAACAAACAAACCAACAATAGAAGCAAAAACTAAAAATTAATGGGAAGGCAGATAGTCCAGAGAAACAAAGATTGAGCAAAATTAAAGTTCCGTTGCCACTCTTCCTCACCTTTGCAAGCCAAGAAAATACACATCTAGAAGGATATTGCCTGGAAGGAACACTTATCTGGCAATGCAGTTAACCTGGCTCTGCCAAGTGAATCCATTACACAGCTCAGTAAATGACCTCCAAAGAGATAGAAGATTATTTCCAAAAGAGGTCATAATCATTACTCTCATATAGATATAAAATGAACATTGGCAAAGGTTTATTTAACTCATTAATTAGTGATGAAACCAGTAATGTTTCAAGTGGTTCAAAAGAGAATCCAAAGTACCACTCATATAAGGCGAAACGAAATGCTGAAATGAATTGACAGGTAGATGCAAAAAGAAGTCCATCCATAAGCTGTAATCAATTGCATTTTACTGGACACAACAAATTTATCTGTCTGAAGATAAGAATTATTTGCCTTATTATCAGTTTTATACAAAGTACAGAGAAATAGAATTCCTTAAAACCTACAAAAGGTAGAAATAATACAGAAGAAATTTAATACTCGGGGAACTCCTTTTTGCTATTTCAAGACCTCATGACATTTATTTGTATGTGTGTGTGTGTATGTGTGTGTGTGTGTGTGTGTGTGTGTGTGTGTGTTTTACTGGGTATTGAACTCAGAGGCATTCTACATTCAAGCTACACCCCCAGCTCTATTTTATTTTGAAACAGGGTCTCACTAAGTTGCAGAGGACCTAAGTATAACAGGCAGGTCCTGAACCTGTGATCCTCCTGTTTCAACCTCTCAAGTACTGGGATTATAAGTGTGTTCCTCAACACCTGGCTGGCCTCATGACATTTCAATATGCCTCCCTCAATATGCATTCTATTTTTTAAAATGTGCCCCCTCTTTGTCTAGCTATATGTTATTATGTTGAAAACAGAAGAAGAGATTTTTCTAAATCTTACAGTCTCTTACAATACTTTCAATGAAATAGCTTTCCTTGTTCTTTTGTGAATTTTCTTCTCTCTAGAACTAAACTATAAGTTCATTAAGAGTGTACTAATATAGTTAAAACCCATCATACTGGACTCAATGATGCATTTCCTTGCTACAATATTTGACTATAAGTAGTCAAATAGCACGGTCTTTTTTATTTTTTAATTATTTCATTAGTACTTTGTTTTTGAAAAAGTCTGTGTGCTTCACTGATCTTTTGTATTTTAAAAGTGTTTTTATTAGTACACATTACAAAAATAATTATGTTTCATTGTGGCATATTTGTACGTGCACTCAACATAATTGTGTGTGTGTGTGTGTGTGTGTAGTACTGGAGATTGAGACACTTCAGAGATACAACGCCAGCCCTTTTTCTATTTTGAAATAAGGTCTTTCTAAATTACCACACATTGACCTCAAAACTGCAATTCTCCTGTCTCAGTCTGCCAAGTACTGGGATTAGATGTGTGCACCGCCATACCAGCATATAACATAATTTGATCAGTCTCACTCCTTGGTATCTCCCCTTGCCCTCCCCTCCCCACTCTCCCTAATCCTCCTCCTCTACCCTAATGGTTTCTCTACTCTGAAAGTGTACACTTTCCCTTCTCTTACCTAATATATTACTGGAAGTTTTAACCACAGCAATGAGGCAAGAGAAAGGAAAAAAAAAAGGCACGTGTCTCCATCAAGATTCTTGTTGTTGTGGCCCCATAACAATTAATTACACAATTTAGAGGAAAGAAGATTTATTTGCTCATAGTTTTGAAGATTTCAGGGTGCATCACTTGTGAGACAGGGTATGGAAGTGGGAAGCAGAAAGAGGAAAAGCATGGGTTTTGTTCCTATATCAGAGACTCAAAGCACAGAAAAGGCAGGGAGAGGATAGGCCTTACATAAGCCCCAAGGCCACACAACCAGGAATGCCTTCTTAGCAACTAAGCCCCACTTCCAACATCACCACCTTATTTCTATGAAGGATAGGTGTACATTGTAAATACAAACCATTACAGGATGCGAATGGAAAGGAAAGAGTTAAATTACTCCCATTTAGAAATGATATATTATATATAGACAAAAACAAATACTGAAAAAAAAACTTAAAGATTCCACCAAAAACTATTAGAATTGATAATTTAATTCAGCAATGTTGCAGGACATAAAATAAACATATAAAAAACTGTAACAATAATGAGAAAGAAATCTCATGCCCAGTATCGATACAGAAAGAAGTATCTAGGAATAAATTTAATCAAGAATGCAAAGATCTCAGCCAGGCGTGGTGGCCCATACTTGTAATCCCAGTACTTGGGAGGCTGAAACTGGAGGATCTGAGTTCACGGCCAGTCTCGGCTATTTAGGGAGGCTCTCCATAACTTAGTGAGACCCTGTAAAAAATTAAAGAGATTGATAAAAGGAATTGAATAAGATACACAAAAAGGGAAGATTTTTTGTGTTCAGATTTTTCGTATTCATAGATGATTATTACTGTTGACATGCCCATACAACCCAAAATAATTTGCAGATTCAAGGCAATCCCCATCAAAATGCCAATGGTAATTCTATAACATCCTTCACAAACCTAGAAAAAAACAATTCTAAGATTCTTATGGAAGCACAAAAGACCATAAATAGTCAAATAAATCCTGAACAAGCCAGGCATGGTGGCACACGCTTGTAATCCCAGCATTTGGGAGGCTGAGACCAGAGGATTCAGGTTTGTGGCCAGCCTCATCTACCTAGTGAGGCACTCTGCAACTTAGTGAGACCCTGTTTCAAAACAAAAAAATAAAAAATAGGGCTGGGGGTGTAGCTCAGACGTTGAATGCACCTGAGTTCAATCCCCAGTACCACACACACAAAAAAAAATCCTGAACAAAAAGACCAACACTGTAGGTATCATAATACTTTGAGTACATACTACAGAGTCATAGTGACTAAAACAACATGATCTCGTCATAAAAACATACAAAATAAACAGTAGAGATCCACAAAATAAGTCCATGGATCCACTGGTCAACTGATTCCCAAAGGTGCCAAAAATAAACATGGTGGAAAGAACAGCTTCATCAGTAAATAATACCGGGAAAACTGCATGTGTGTATGCCGGTGATTGAAGCTTCATACTTCTTTCTTAACTTACACAAAAATCAACTCAAAATCTGTCAAAGAACTAAAAGGAAGGCATGAAATTACTAGAAAAGAAGAGATGGAGAAAACATTTCAAGTCATTGGCATAAAAAAGGATGTTTTGGACATGACCTCAAAAACATGGGAAACAGCAGCAAAACTACAAAGATGGCATTTTATCAAACTAAAATGCTTCTGTGAAGGTGATGATGGTGGGAGGACACCCTCATGCACAAGATGACTTTCACAAACATATCAGAGTAAATCACTAGACTCAACTTGAGAAGGAGGGAGGGTGAGGGAGTGGGGAGAGAATCGGGGGAAGGGTTAAATGAGAGATGTATGCATGTATGCCTTTACCAGCTTGTACTGAACAAAGACATATGATTACAATGAATCAATAAAAATTAAAATTAAAGAAAACAATAAGTCTATAGGAATGTAGAGTACTGATTATTAGAGCCTGAACAAGGCACAGGCTGGATATGATTAGTTCATGCTACATGAATTATTAAAACATCACACTAAGCTCCATTAATCTGTACAGTTAATTTATGCTAATCAAAATAAAATTAAATTTAAAAATGAACAGCCTTGATGTTTAAAAGAATGAGGTTTTTCTCATTTCTTGCTTTAACATATTGAACAAGTTCCCGTAAGCAATGGAGTACTTCAGTTGGATGGTTTACATTTCTTTCAGTTTGCATAATTTGGTTGCTTAGGAGATATTGAATGCCATGAACAAGAAATAAATAGTTCTCACTTAATAAATTATTTATAATGCCAATAAGAATTTTTTGAGATATTTCCTTCAGAATTAAAGTGAGATTTAAATACGTCAAATAAACTGAGAATTCTCTCTACTCCATCTGCTAAAAAAGAGGTAACACTTTTTAAATGTGAAAAAAATAAAAAAGGCTACACTACAAATGTCTTGCAGTTTTTACAAATTTTAAAGAAAAACTTAATCTTATGCAAGTAGTCTTATAAAACTCGCTATGCATCTTATTTCATAGGTTAAATTATAACATTAATTTCAAGACCAAATAAAGGTGATTGCTGTGTTTTTTTATTGTTTGAGTGTATCCCAAAGGAGATGTGTTGGATGTCTGGTCACAAGTGTAGCAGTGTTAGGTATTAGAACTTCTAAGACATTAGATCTAGGGGTAGTTGCCTAAGTCACTGGGATGCTTCTCTCAGAAGAAATTTAGTTCTTCTCAGATTCTAGTTAATTTTCTCAAGAATGAGTAGTTACAAAAAGAATAAACCTGGCTCTTGTCTGCTTCCTGGCTTTCTATTTTCTCATGTAATCTCTTCTCAACATTCTTTCAGCACTGTGATGGGATCTGTCACGAGAACTTTATCAGAGACAAAATCAATGGAGCCACTGAATCTTGGGTAAACTGTGAACTAAAAGAAAAAAAAAAACTGTGAGATAAAAAAACACTTTTCTTTATAAAGTACTCATCTCATCTTCAGGTATTTCATTATAGCAACAGAAAATTGACTAACATGGCAATATAAAAATATCACTTAGAAACATACATTCAAGTATGCAAATAAAAGAACTGGCCTCCTCTCCAATTTTACTTTGTGGCATTTCATTATACTAACAATCTGAATAAACTGTTTTGCAAAAGGTCTACCAATTTGATTTGTTTGATTGTTTTCATAATGTTGTATGCTAACTAATAACTTTTTGAAAAACTGGACATCATGGAGCATGCCTATAATCCCAATACTTGGGATATTGAGACAGAAGGATCACAGGTTCAAGGTAGCGTCAGCAACTTAGCTAGAAACCCTGTTTCAAAAGAGCAATTTAAAAAGGGATGGGGATATAGTTCAGAAGTAGAATAATTCTCTTGGCCTTAATCCCCCTTGCCAAAGGAAAAAAAAAAAAAGCTTTTTGTAGCATGAATAATGTAAAGTTGATCTTAAATGCTTTTTATCACGCAAGTGGCCATGTGATGCTACTTTGTGCCAGCATTAGTAATACTGCATTTTATCTCTCCTTTCAGGCTGTATCTATATCTACCATAGAGCTTCCATGTAAGAATGCCTTTTTTCATGTATGTGTATTTAAGTAACATTCTGGGTGATAAAATAAGACTATGAGACCATACTCTTTATAAAATTGTTCTTACCTTTCTTTTAAATTGATTTTATTTTTATATATACTTTCATTGGTGCATGATAGTATCACATCATAATGTAGCTCAGATGATAGTGATATACATGTACACCGCAATTTGTAAGCTTCACCCTCATCTCCCTCCCCAGTCCCTGCCCTTTCCCATACATGACATCAAGATTGGCACTGGTATTCCCACACACGTATATAATGTCTATGGAAGCACTTCTTTTGTTAATTCTCCCTCGGCCCATCACCATCCTGTCCTGGAGCACCTCCATCTCTCCACTGGGGTTTCTCTTCCACCATTGAAGAAACTGCTTGTCTCTTCTGGTATCCTTAGTTTCTGCATATGAGAGAAAACATATAACCTTTTACTTTCTGTGACTGGCTAATCTCATTTAACATAATGTTCTCCAGGTTCACTCATTTTCCTGCAAATGGTATAATTTTGTTCTTTATTGCTGAGTAGAGTTCCATTGAGAATATATCCTATAATTTGGGAATCCATTCATCTGTTGATGAACACCTAGATAAGTTCCGTAATTTGGCTATTGTGAATTGTGCTGCTATAAACATGGATATACATGTATCACTACAAAATTCTGATTTCAGTCCCTTTGGAAAGATACTCAGAAATGGTATCGCTCAATTATGTGATGGATCTATCCCAAGTTTTGTGAGGAATCACCACAGTGATCTCCATAGTGGGTGCACTAAATAGCAATCCCATCAACAGTGTATAAGAGCACCTATTTCCCCACATCATGGCCAGCATTTATTTTTGTTTGACTTCTTGATGATTTTCAGTCTAATTGGAGTTAGATGGGATCTCAGTGTAGTTTTGATTTGCATCTCCCTGATTGCTAATGATGTTGAACAATTTGTCATATATGTATTGGCCATTTTTTATTTCCTCTTTTGTGAAGTGTTTATTTAGTTCACTTGCCCATATTTTGATTTGATTGCTTTTATAGTGGTAAGTTTCTTTAAGTTCTTTGCATATTCTAAATATTAGCCCCCTATCAGAGGAGTAGCAGGCAAAGATCTCCCATTCTATGGGCTATTTATTAAGGCCCTTGATGATTTCTTTTGCTACACATAAGTTCTTAAATTGTTTTTAATAATTTTTGACATCAACTGATAATTCTTGCTGGAAGAGATTATTACCATAGTGATTAAAAATAATATTTTCCTCACATATAAATTTTTATTCTTATCTAAAGATGGACTTTCTTCTTTCCCTCTACTTTTTTTTTTCTTTTTGCGGTACTGGGGGGTTGAACTCAGGGGCATTCTACCTCCGAGCTATACCCCCAGCCCTATTTTTTATTCTTTACTTTGAAACCGAGTCTCACTAAGTTGCAGAGTGCCTCACTAGGTAGCTGAGGCTGGCCGCGAACCCGGATCCTCCAGTCTCAGCCTCCCGAATGCTGGGATGACAAGTGTGCGCCACCACACCCAGCTTTCCCTCTACTTTTTAATGGGGAGAAATTTAATATATTTCCACATATATTAATTGAAGACAATATTATAACTTGTTTAAAAAAAGAACTGGCCTTTGAAGTAATTAAATAAGTTAGACTCCAATATTTGCCCACGTTATTACACATTCTAATTCCTTTCCTACAACCTTTTTTATTGTTAAGCTTCGTAGGTAGGAAATATGTCACATGTATTTACTCTCCAGAAAGGTTGAACTTTTGAAAAGTAGTGATCAATTTACATGTTCACATTGGTTGACATGACTTGTCATAAGTAAGGAATAGTGGGTTCTCAGAAAATTGTATTTAATAAATGATTTTTGGTGATCAGCAAGATGGTGACTGAAAGAAACAGCTCGTCTCAGGTGCTGTAAGACTCAAATTAAAACTGCCATAAAAGCAGCTTCTTGACAGAAAAAAGCAGCTAAAAATTGAACAAAGTAATGAAAAATTGAACCCAGAAAGCAGACCAGGGAAAAGCAAAGAATCCCAACATGCCAAGGCAGTGCCAGTAGCCAGCAGTGTCATTAACCCACCCTCATGGTACCACAACTAACACTGCAACATCTAACAACCTCCTACAAACCCAACAACCAGATGTGGAGTAAACAGCTACAGAACTTCACATCCTAATCTAGCTTCATACTCCAACATGTTTGATAGAGCACTAACTGCCTGGATGTCAGGCTTGAAACTGCAGCAGTGACACCTCAACTCACCTCTCTCTCCAGAGCCAGAGCAGTGCTCAATTGAAAGTGAACAGCATGTCTGCAGGGAATCTTGTGTCAAAAGATAGACTCGAGAGGGTTGAGACTCTGTGGCCCACCCTCATAGTTGTTGGAAAGGAGCAGAAGCACAGGAGGGGTCCAGGGCACAGAGATGTTACAGATCCCCAGAGATGCTCTGCAACTAGACTGGACATCCACCACCTGCATATGCAAAAGGAGGTGCAGACACAGTGCCTCTGGAAAGCACAGAGCCCTGGGCTTATACTGGGTCCAGAACCAGTGACACCTGCTGCCTACATAAACAAAAAGTGGCACAGGGATAGGCTCTGTGGAGAGTTCAGAGACTGAAGCTTGTAGAGCAGGAGAGGCACCACTGGAACTCAATGCCTGCACTGACAGAGAGACATTAGGTCAGGGTCCTAACCACTGCAACAAGTAAAGATACTCATAAACTAAAGGTTAAAGGCTAGAGCAAGGTAATCCATGCCAATGGAACTCAAAGACAAGCAGGAATAGCAACTATGATATTAAACAAATTAGACTTCAAGCCAAAGCTTATCAGAAGAGAAAAAGCAGGTCATTTTTCACTGGTAAGAGGAAAAATCCAACAAGAGGAAACAACAATTGTTAACATGTATGCCTTAAACATGGGTGTAACCATTTTCATAAAACAAACTCGTTGTAATATAAGTCACACATCAATCCCAATGCAATAATACTGGGAGACTTCAACACTCCTCTCACATCACTAGACCAATCTTCTAGACAAAGTCTGTCATAGAAAAATCAGTCCTTAAATTAATTTGGGACAACAGAAAGTCCACAATAGCCAAAGTAGTTCTCAGCAACAAGAACCATGTAGGAGGATCATGATACCTGACTTCAAACTATACTACAAAATCATTGTAATAAAAATAGCATGTTATTGACAAAAAAAGACATATAGACCAATGAAGCAGAGTATAAAACTCAGAAAAAAATATCCTCACACTTACAGACAATTGATTTTTGACAAAGGGGCCAAAATATGCATTAGAAAAAAGATAACCACTTCAATAAATTATGTTGGCAAAACAGGTTAGCCATATGTAGAAAAATGAAAATAAATCCTCCTTTCTCATCCTGCACAAGAGTCAACTCAAGGTGAATCAAAGACCTGGAAGTCAGGCCAGAGACCTTGCAGCTAGTTGAAGAGGGCATAGGCCCAACACTTCAACGCATAGGCACAGGTAAAATCTTTCTCTACAAGACCCCAAAAGCACAAGCAACTCAAAGGACGATGAATACATGGGATTGCATTAAACTGAAGAGCTTCTGTGCAGCAAAGGAAACTATCAAGAACCTCAACAGAGAGCCCACACAGTGGGAGAAAATTTTTGCCAGCTACTCTTCTGATAGAGGACTAATATCTACAATATACAGAGAACCCAAGAAACTCACCACTAAGAAAACAAATAACCCAATAATAATTGGCAAGTGATCTAAGTAGACACTTCACAAAAGAAGAAATACAAATGGCCAATAAATGTATGAAGAAGTGTTCAATATCATTAGCAATCAGAGAGATGCAAATCAAAGCTTCCTTGAGATTTCACCTAATCCCAATTATAATGATAATCATTAAAAACACAACAACAAATGCTGGCGAGGGTGTGGAGAAGAGGAAACCCTAATACATTGTTGGTGAGACTGCAGATCATTGCAACCATTTTGGAAAACAGTATGGAAGATCCTCAGACAAATGGGAATGAACATACCATATGATCCAGCAATACTCCTTCTCTACCCAAAGGAAAAGAAACCAAACTACCAGACTAAAGTTGTATATCTATGTTTATAGTCACACATTAATAGAATTTACATATAGAATAAATACTAACCACAAATATAACAGCAAATGTTAGAGCCCATTAAATTGTATATAAGCCTTTGTAATAGAACTGTGAAAAGTATTTAGGTACTGCTCTCATTTAAAAGTTCAAGACAGTGGTATTTAGGTAGAACTTGGCTTAAAGCCATACATAAAATTGACAGAAGTCAGTTATAACCAAACTATTAAATTCACTATGAATATCAATATCAATAGTTTACCTTAACTGTGACTATGATAACATTATATACCCATGCAGATATCACATGCATGTATTAATATGAAGGCCTTTCAATAGAACTTAATTCATAGTAGATTATATATATATATATATATATATATATATATATATAATCTACTATGAAATATATATATATATATATAATCTACTAATTGAATAAAATAAGAAAAGCTAACTAAAAATTGAACAAAGCAGAGGGAAAGCTGATTCTTGAGTAGGAAGCATAGAGTGGGTTGGTCAGTGATGGCAGCAACTAAGTACTGATTGATCCAAAAACCGGATGAGAGAGGCCGTCTCACAACCCAACCTCAAGGATAGGAGACAAATAACTTCCATATTTCCTGCACATCACTCTTTTCCAGGTGAAGGGACTTCATGAGGTAGTAAGAAACTGCACTTGCCTGTCACACTGCAGCACAATGTTATTGGTTGCCCTGACAACTTCTAATCAGTCCTGTAAGTTTTGCAAAAAATATTTCATGTGGTGCTATTTATAAAGATAAGATAAATACATAAGAATGGTCATAGGTTTTTCTCTACTTGTCCATTATATATGTTTATGATATTCATTACCAAAGTGCTGGATAGTTAAGTGCATGCTAGATACATTAAAATTGTGAACACCTGCAAATGATATTTAATAAATTGCTATAAACTTTGCTGAAATCACTTGGTAGTTTTCCTAACTTAGGACTAGTCTCCAAAGTAATTTGATCATGGCATCACTTAAGCTGTATGTCTCTAACAATATTATTTGTTAGGAAGAAGAGTAATAATTTAATGATAATCGCTGTGAAAACAGATAGCACAAGTCTTTAGCTACACACAGGGACATAGCTCTCTAGTTAGAACACCTGAACCTAGTTATATTTCTGTCATTATTGAATCCCCAGTGGCCAAACAAAAATATTGGTTTTAATTCTCTGGATTGCATTTCACATTAAATAAGAATGCACCTCATAAGAGTTGCACAGAATTTTTAATTTTTGAAGCCATTTTGAAAATCAATTTTATAGTCAGAGACCTATAGCCTTTCTAGGAAAAAAAGAAAACGGAAACAAAAACATGTAAACCTTGTATAAGCTCTGGAAAATATTGCCTTCATTTCTTTTTATAATTAATCTATTATGTAAATGTGGAATAATCCATGCTAAGCCACAAAGAAAAATAGATTATATTTATGTATGGTTTGTTATCATTTCATTCATTAATATGTATTTAACAATTTTGAGGCATGATGGAAATGAACCTGTTTTCACATCTAATTCAAATACATGAATAGTCTGCATGTAAAAATGTAATGATGTAAAATGCCAAATACTTAGGATTTGAGATTATGTGGTATGATAAGACCCTAAAATATGAGTTAATAAAGTGCAGGAAAGAAATACAGTGATATGGGAATGCTTAGCATGAGAATTGCATAAAGAAACCAAATAAACAATTTTTTCAACTTTAAATAACTCAGCTTAGGAATAGAGTGTAGGAAAGGTTAAAGTGAACAGACATTCCTACTGACTTGAACACTTTAAAATTCTGGCCACGTCTCTATCACCCTGAGCTTAAACAAGCTGTATGATTATAATGCACCAATAAAAATAAATGAATAAATATTCTATGTGTGCTTGTTATTTATGCATTGTAATAGCACATCATATTGAGGTTACGTGTGATAGAAACATTCATGTATATCACATCAGTGTCAGGGTTCTCCCTCGCTCCCCACTCCTGTTCATAATACTGAAATTGGTATTGTTAGCTTCACAAATGTACATAGAATTATTTGAAGTGTTGTTACTTTTGCTATTTATTCGTTTGTTTATGGTATGGAGGATTGAACCCAGGGGCTTTCTACCTCCAAGCTAAACTTCCCGCCATATTTTAATTTAGCTTTTTATTTTGCAACAAGGTCTCCCAAAGTTGCTGAGGGCCTCACTAAGTTGCTGAGGCTGGCTTTGAACCTGCGATCTTCCCATCTCAGGCTCCCAAGTACTGAGATTACAGGTTTCAGCCACCATACTCAGCTACTTTTGCTATTTTAAATTAACTGTGCTAATCTTCTATTTTAAACAATTTTGTCCCCACATCTACCTCTTCTTGAGGCATTCACCAATTAATAGTACTGCCAAAATTTTTTAGTTTTTATGTAAATAAGCACTAATAGTCCAATAAAGGCATATGATATTCCCTTAATTATCAAGGACATAAATGTTGCTGTCTTGTACAGTGGAGTGGAGATTAAAAGTCAGATTGTGGATCTGTTCTTAAGATATGGCTGATAGGGTATTCTGAGATGACCTGTGAGAGAAAAGAGGAGTTAAGGATGCCTTCACAGTTCTCGATCAAGATTACAGGAAGGGATGGATTTCGGAGGTAAGAATGACTAGAAATTACTAGAAGAAGATGTGTGGATCAGAAATTACAGCAAATTTTTGTTAGCCACAAATTCTGTGGCACTCTTGCCTTTGAAGGATAGGTATATGGCCTCCCCTTTAGCCTAAGTGGACTCTGTGGCTCTTTTTCATTTTATTTTAGGAATATGAACTTTTTATTGAGATTATTATTATTATTATTATTATTATTATTATTATTATTATTACTGTGCTTTTATTGGTGCATTATAGTCTGTGACTCTTTAAAGCAGCAGAATATGGTGCACATGATGCTGCCCAATTTCTGTGCCTATCCCTTAGAATGGTGACTTCCATTTTGTTCTTCAGAACATCTACACTTGGAACCCTGAGGCACTGCATGAGAAGTGTGAATATCCATTGTTCCCATGTTGTAAGGAAGCCCAAGCCATGTTGTAAGACTATGAAGGATGAAGCAACGTGGATTAGGAGTGGGGAATGGAGATGGAAACAGAGAGAGAAAACAAATATAGAAAAAGAAAGAGAAAGAGAAAGAGAAAAAGGAAGAGGAAGAGGAAGAGAAAGAGGAAGAGGAAGAGGAAGAGAAAGAGAAAGAGAAAGAGAAAGAGAAAGAGAAAGAGAAAGAGAAAGAGAAAGAGAAAGAGAAAGAGAGAAAGGCAAGTACACACCAAGGTGCCAGACATGTATATAGAGAAGCCATCTTGGGAGTGTATCCTCCAGACCCAGACACCACTTATGATTTCCTGTAGAACAAAGATCAATGATTCATCTCCTTTTCTGAATTTCTAATTCACATGAAATCAAACAAAATAAAAGTCTTTTTTTTTTTTTTTTGCAGTACTGGGGACTGAACTCAGGGTCATCCTACTTCTGAGATAGACCCCCCTATCCCTTGAAACAAGGTCTCACTAAGTTGCAGAAGGCCTCACTAAGTAGCTGAGCCTAGCTATGAACCAGAATCCTCCTGTTTCAGCCTTCCAAGTACTGGGATTACAACCATGCCTGGCTAACCTTCATTTTAAGATACAAATTTTGTAGTAGTCAGATACTCAACAGCAGATTATAATAGAAATTAAGAGTTGAGTTTTATACATGCTGATTTGAGATGCCCATAAACATTCAAGTGGCACTGTGTTCAAGCTTTTGCTTGTGTATTTCTTAGAATTGAACCACCCAGGGGCATTCCACCTCTGAACTGCTACACCCCAGGCCCTTTTTTTAAATTTTTTGTTTGTTTGTTTCTTTGTTTGGAAACAGGGTCTAGCTGGGCTGCTGACAGTCTCATCATGTTGTTGATGCTATCCTCAAACCTGTAATCTTCCATCTCATGTCCTTGAGATTACAGGCATGTGTCACCACATCCAGTGCTTTCATATATTTGACAAAGATTTTTCTGAGTATTAAAAAAGGTTAT
>PVLC010015037.1:27594-38201 GCA_004027655.1 Graphiurus murinus
GCACGCTTGTAATCCCAGCATTCGGGAGGCTGAGACCGGAGGATCCGGGTTCGCGGCCAGCCTCAGCTACCTAGTGAGGCACTCCGCAACTTAGTGAGACCCGGTTTCAAAATAAAGAATAAAAAATAGGGCTGGGGGTATAGCTCGGAGGTAGAATGCCCCTGAGTTCAATCCCCAGTACCGCAAAAAAAAAAAAAAGTTATATAGCCAGGCATGGTAGCATAAGCTTGTAATCCTAATACTTGGAAGGCTGAGACAGGAGGATCACAGGTTCACAGTCAGCCTCAGCAACTTAGTGCAGTCCTCCACAATTTAGTGAGACCCTGTTTCAAAAAAAAAAAAAAATACACTGTGGGGGGTACTGTGGGTACAGCTCAGAGGTAGAATGTCCCTGAGTTCAATCCTGTTGTAGATTACTCAAGGAATTATTCAATAGCTTCCAATTGTTTGAGTCATCTATGAGCCAAAGGATAGAGCAAACTCAGTTATAAACAAGAATCAAGAATGTTCAATACATTTTACAATTATGAGAAAATGCAGAGATATAGAGAAAAAAGTGTAAGTGAAATATGTGTAGAATGTAACAGTATAAATGAAATATAGATATAAATTGTGCCTATAAATATGTCATCCTCTTTGACAATTCAATTCCTATGTATTTAAATATATTAAATATATTGAATTTAATATATAGGTAGATATAGATATAATTCTATAGGTTAAAAGTTAACTTCTAGAATAAACTGAAATAATGATTCTGAAAGAGTGGTATACAAAGGCAAAATTGGTATAGTATTGAAAACATAATTCTTTCATAACAGAAAATCAACATTATATTGTAGCTTTATATCACTCCAAAAACAAATTGCTCCACACTAATGAATATATATGAAAAATAATATAGATTGTAAAATTCATTTCTAGTAATGGTATTAAATATATATTTTCACTTGCCAGAAGTAAATTAGTGTATTGGAGGGGAGGAAGAGAAGAAACATTTTTCAATTATACTTTTCTAATTTTGAAATTTCAAGTGAAGACTTTGTCAAATATAAAATTCCAGTTGTTATCAACGTATTTTCAAAACTTGTCTCAATTCTCGTCCAATAATTAAAATTAAAAATGTCCACATTTTACTTACAATTATGAAATATTTATTTAGCTATAAATGTCTTTAAACTAATCCCCTCTCTGATACAGACTTCCATTCTGTCCTATAAATCTTTCGGACTCCATTTTATCAAGTATCTCCAATTTGTGAGAACTAGAGATTGGGGGAGCTATAATTTACTTCTTCATTTTCTCCTTTCCATGTTATTTCCATTATAAAATTCCCTTTTTGCCATTATGGATACACTCAGTCATGAACAATTCATGATATACAATTTATATCACAAATCATACAAAATATGGCAGTTTTCTACAGGCTATACTAGTGAATGTAAATGAATTCTTGGGCTGAGGATGAGCTCAGTGGCAGAACACCTGCCTAACATGCATGAGGTCATAGGTTCAATCCCCAGTGTTGTTAAATTGAAACTATGAAACATTTAATTCCATAGTAATGTAGTGAAGCAGAGTGCTATTTTGGTTATTTGAATCATATGGTAAATTCATTTAGTGACGATGCTTTTTATTATAATAATTGGACAACTGAGTCAAAAGTGACATATATTCCCTGCTCTTCTTGCTAATAGAAAACTGCACCATCTTTTCCCTATAGCTTAATTCCTCATACAAAAGAATGAATTTCATTCTATATTGCCCATTTTACTTCATGAAAACCTTCTAACTTTTCATACCCATTCTTTACTTCTATTACAATTATAATTTCTAGTTGTTTTGTTTGTTTTCCAACCAGAAAGAACAAATTATATATATATATGAGATTCATCTGTAGTATTTACATTAAAATATCCCAAGGAAAGCACCACTCAGTTGACTTTTTGAGGCACATTTGAAATTATTTGTCAAAGAAATAACCCATAGAGGATTCTGTCATAACTCAGTCTAAATATGTTTTATGAAGAAAAATAGACTTAGGTAAAGAAAGCTAAGGGATTTTTTTGCACTGGAAAAAAAAGTTTAATTTAAGAAGTTAATATCATACTATAACTGCTTTGTTAAAATTTATCAAACTCATATTTTTGTTTTCTGCCTTGCCTTTTTTTATCTTTGCAGCGCATATTTAAAACCTACTATGTGTAAACTGCTCCATCTGTCAAAGGTCCCCTGGGAAGTTCCTGCATTCTAGAGTTTGAGATATTCTAATTCCTTACCATGCAAGAAACTATGACATATTTAGTACATCACTTCTCTGGAGTCTGTATTATAACTTGTTGAGGGAAAAGAGTGCCCCAAAAGGTCATTTCCATCTCTTGTTTTTATGATAATACACAGGGCAGTGGTCAACTTTCCTTTCTCAGAATAATCAGAAAGTTTACCCACTAGATGTCTAGCCACTTTTGAAATAAATAAAGGTAATAAATGGCAACTCAGTGTATGGGGTGAAATATGAAAGCTTTCTGAAATTCAGATAATAGACATCATGTATTTATAAAACTCTGAAAAAGGACAGAGATTCTTTGACTAGAAGGTTTAAAATGTTGTGCAATTTAAGGAAAGTGAAGAATAGGAAGGTAAAATACCCAGAAAGAGTTTCAATTGCTTCCATAATTCATGCCATTCCCAAACAAACCACAGAAAAATCCTCACAGATTTACTTACTTGAAAGATCTAATAGGAGTCATAAATAGAGATTCTGATAAGAAAAACAAATGACAGAATCACAGATCGATTGCAGGCATTACTAACTGACAACAGAAAAGTGGAACCCAACTGCTTTGTACTAACTGCTGGAGGAGTTCAGAGTTTCTGTAGTCTGCTGCAGTATTTGGCAAATCTCTTCAATATCCAATATATATTTCGATACCTCATCATTAAAAACAACATGACCCAAACTGTTGCATACGTTTTGAGGTCAAAACATCATGTTAAGATAGCTGACTTAGGTCCTCTGCATTTCCTGAGAACAATGACTCGCCATAATTAATACTCAACACCATCATTTAAAGAGGAACCATCCGACTCCTAAGGCCCATTCTGTCTGGACAAAAATCCTCACAATTATATTGTCTTGGAACAGTGGCAGAATATCAGCAATATGACCAGGAAAATACTAGAAAGGAAGTTACATTAGAGAAGTGATTGCTACTTATTATTTTAAGTATGGCCCTTACTCTCACTTATTATTCATTTTTATAATAAAAAAATTATGACAAATGCTCATGACAACGCTTCTTGGAACCATGTACACATCTCTTTACTTTCAGATGTATTAACTCAATCAACAACACTGACATTGTATCTATCTCATGACTCACACTAGTGATAAAATGTTGAGTAAATCCTGGTCCTTATAAATGGGACAGACTGCTCACAATGGGGGACACAGAAAAGTCAGCATACAATCACTATTTCATGCATTTGATAGAAGCATATGTGCCATAGGGCACAAAAAGATGAGGGAATTCCTGAGAGAAACACATCTAACATTAAGATAAAAAAAAAATTAGTTGAGATTCTCTGAATGAAGCAAAGGTGAATGTTTTCTCAGGCATTTGAAACAGTAGGTGAAAAATTCCCAAAGGCAGCAAGAATTGTTCTATATCAGAGCCTGCATTCTCCATGTTAAGGTGTTTAATGTTTTATCCTGAGGCTGGTAGACAAGTGTGAAAAGCACTAAGTAGGTAAATGCTATGACATTTGATGACTTGAAAATATCATCCTGGCTGCTAGGCAGAATCAATGAGAGAGGACAAGACAGGAGGAAAGCCTATCAGGAGACTTGCTAGCAGCCTCTTGTAAACAGTGGCATGGGGACAGAGATGAGAAGGATGCAAAGTGTAACCAGTGAAAACTGACAGAACTTCAGGATCAGACAGATGTGGTGGTAGCCAGTTCACCCTGTGGCTCAGGAAACATGAAGGAAGAGATACAAATTCTATATAATTTCCACCAAACTGCCTCAGAGCCACCTCAAATCAACATATAACTCAAGTGAAAATGCTTACTTTTTCCATAAACACAGGCATAAGACATTTTTTCTATTCATCCTCTTGCAAAAGGATGGCTTTCCTAAGCCATGGTGGTGAAATCTCTTCTGATTGAGTGTCAAAGGGTTGAAGTGATCATGTGGAATAAAGGGTGAATTTCAGGCTGCATTTGGACATCTATGTGGATCAAAATTTGAACTAAGCATCTAGAAAATGTGCAGTAAATAAAAAATATGCAGTAAATGTGCACCCTGTGCAACCATGGATGTGCACTCATCCTGCACAACTGCAGAAGAACACTTTTTTTGCATAGCAGCAGATTAATATCACATCTATGGAAATGGGAAGAGGCATGATATCCTCTCATTGAAAAATAGTTAGTGGTCATATGTGCTGCCCTCTTAGCTTGTGAACTCATTATAGGTACTTGGTCAGTGATGGTGAGAATCACCTACCATACTGAAGGCTGGCTGAGGCCCTAGACTCAGACCCCCTGGACAGGAATCTCCCAAATGCCCACTCTGACAAAGTGGGTTGTATATTTAGAGCAACAAGCATGGTTTTCTAGTAGCCCTTTGTCTGTACAGTTACATACTTTGCTGGGGTCAGTATTATTCCTAGTAATAGCCTCCTTGGAACCCACAGTAGTGAAAGACATGCCAAGTCCCTATGTGGAAGGGAAAGCTTTGTTTGTGCCAGTGCTGTGGCCTCACAGCCTGCCATGGAAGTGTTTTGGTATTAGATCAGTGCCAGACATTCCAGCCAATGGACAGAGCTCTGGGAGGTTTGATTAGTTCTCATGGAGGAGATTGGGTCATTGCATGTTGTACAGTCAGCTGGAAAGTCTACCAAGGTCTTACCTTGAAGGTAACAAAAAGCTCTAAGGAACCCAAGTTGCTGCGCCAATTAGCAGCACAAGACTTGATGATTGTGTGCTGCCCATTGTGGAGCAAGTTTATGAGGGGAGACCTGTGGAAATGGGGCCTCCAGGAAGGAGCTACTATACATCATGTTCCAGGGCATAGGCATTGGCCAACCCCAGGTAATGATGCTGCCAATGCTTTAGTAAAAATTTGGGCTCTCCAACTACACCCACAGCACTATGGTTACATAAGAAGTTAGGACATGTAGGAATCTGCACCATGAGGCTTGTAAACCAGCAGTGGGGATTTCTTCTTACCCTCCCTTAAGTGCAAGATGCCGTACAGCAGTGTCCTCGGTGTGCAGAACACCATCCACAGACATGTAGGGTTTCTACAACCAAGGGATAGGTTCCCTGAGATACTCAACCTTCAACAGAATGGCAGGTCGACTATATAGGCCCACTGTCAATGGATCAGGGACTCTGGGATATTATGAAAGCCATGGATATGGCCACAGGTTTGGGTTTTTTCTTACCCTGTAGTTCAGGCTGGCCAGTGACATACTATAGCTGCCCATGAACACTTGTCAATGGCCTATGGTCTTCCCTTGGTAGTGGCAAGTGACAGAGGTTCTCATTTTACAGGACAACAGGTATAGACCTGAGTTAAGGACAATGATATACAGTAGCACTTGCATGTTCTTTACCGGCCCCAAACAGCCAGAATGATTGAGCAATTTAATGGACTTCTAAAAGAGAAGCCGAAGGCCTTGTCACTCCATTGGAAGAGATGATGGGCACAAGTTCCTGTGGCAGTGTGGCTTTTAATTGAGCAACCTCATTGCACTAGGCAGGACTTCTTCGATAATGTAATAGCGGGAATGCACTGCACTTTTAAAGCAACAGGAAACTCTAAGGAACCCTAACTGTAAACAGAGATAAGAGAAGGAGCCCTCTTACTTCCTGCCCCTAAACCCTTGGCCTCAGCACAGAAAAAAATAACTGGAAGTAGTGTTTATAGGTTTCTCAAATGCCATGGGTTACACTCCTGGAGCCTTGGGACCTTGAGCAGAAGGCCCAGTTACAACTGGACCCTTATATAGCTGCCTGGCCCCACCTAATACACTTCAAACTTTCCCCACAGTTGAGAGACATGATTTTGAAAGGTATGCAGGTCATAAGACTACGGCCTATTCCATTGTATAAGGTGGAGGACATTCCAATCCCCTTAATTCCCAGCCAAAGTGCTTTGGTGATGTACCACTGCCCTGTAGTGGCCAATATTCTGTCCTCTGTACTCTCCCTAAATGAGCATGTCAGCTACTTGTATCCTCCAGGAAGGGAAGGACTTACCTATGATTCATATTCTCTCTCTCTCTCTCTCTCTCTCTCTCTCTCTCTCTCTCTCTCTCTCTCCTCTGTCACACTATCTAGGTTAACTGTAGGAAATAGCCTGCTCTCCTGCGCACTCACTTGTGAAAGAGTTCACAACACCTCTCATTGTGAAAGAGTGCACAACGCCTCTCATTGCTGGGTCTGCCCTGAGTTATCAGTGGAAGCAGCTGAAGGTCTCCCATGGTGAGTAAACCTCACTACTGTGGACCACAGGACTATCTTACAAACCTGGAACCACACAGCCCAGAATGGGATGAATGACACCATTTGATAGGGGACTTGTTGGGCAAAAGCCATAACAATGATCCACACACACACACTTGTTACTCTATGCTATATGAAATGTGTGAGGCTATGTAATAGGGAACATGTAGAGTTTGTAAACATAGCATCTTTTATGTAGAACAGGAGAACTGGTCTGTGACACACTGAAATGCTGTGTATACATTCCAAACCTCCAGTACCAGGTACAGGAAGCCTTAGTGGAGATGGAGGCAGAGGTAGAGGCTATCCAGGCTTTACAGGAGGTCCCACTTACAACCTGGAAGAACTCTCTGGCCTCCACCTAAAGATGGATATTGACCATCCTCACCTGTGTGACTAGAGGGCTAATAATCACCTGTTGGCCCTTTTTTGCAATTGCTGTCTTTGGGCATAAGGTGCTGCTCCCTGGGTCAAGTCATACACCACCACCCTGTAGGGAGTGGAGTGTAGGGACCCAAAGGAAGTCCAGGCTGGTGGTGAAGACATGATCCTGCTTACCCCATACAGCTGCAGATGAATGCCAACCCCATGCAGCCACAGATGTGGGCACATCTTGCATAGCTACGGATTTATATATAGTTATGTAGGTATGGCTAGGTAAAATACAACACACATGCACATGTAACACTGGTGTGGGCATGTGTCATGTAGCCTAGAACCTTATAAAAGGCACAGGTCTTTGAAATAAAGCTCCCTTTATTCTCTTCTAGGTGGCTATTCCATGTGTCTTCTTCTCACTGGGGATCTCACTACTAAAACCTCCCCTGTGGCCACAACTAGCCCTTGACCAATTCTTTGGCTGTGTCTAATGACCTTTCAAATATAGTTATCACATGTAGGATCTGGAATAAATTGGAAAATTTTTGAAGTCTTTGTGGCTTATAAGTTCCAATTTTAAGACATTAAGAACTTGTACACACACACACACACACACACACACACACACACACACACACACACACACCCCACCTTGAAATCATTAGGAAAAATTGACATGAATCCTAGGTGAATGTTATCAATTAAGACTGCTACTATACATGTCATAAAACACATGTTCTAAGTTAATTGCTTTCAGTTCTCATTAAAGTTTATTGCTAACTACTTCATATACTGGCTTCCTTAGAATATAATTTTAAATATAAAATAATGATATTTGAATAGATAACTACAAGTTTATACTTCTTTCTAGCTCCAAAATTTAAATTGTCTGATTCCTTGGCTAATTTTTAAATTTCAGAGAAAAAATACAATATTATATTGATAATATCCTAGCACCTTCATCACAAATCATCTACCAATCGTGTAAACTAAAGTTCTACTTCAAATTAGACCTCTCTTCGTAGGTAGACTTGTGCCTTTCATGTTTAATTTCACCTATAAACATAGCCTGCTATGAATATTTGAGCACATAGTAGTTATTTGGAAGGAAAAAAAAGCAAACAAACAACAACAAAAAAAAAAAAACCCACCAGTGTATGTGAAGGGAAATCATACAAGTAAGGAAAGAAAGCAAATAAAGGTTGTTATAAAGCCAGTTCCTGTTGGTTACTTGAGTTTAATCCCCAGGGTAACTCAGGCAGAAGGAGCTAACCCATTCAAAGGGAGAAAGAGCTGAAATAGTTACACTCCATCTCCTGCTAAGCGTTACTTGAGGTCTGAATGTTAGGCACATCTAGCCTACCACATGCAAACCAAAGTGCTGTGCAGCCACAGACTCCAGATGAAAAGAATCAGGTGCCAGGTGCTGGAAGATGGAAGTAAGGTAGAAGGTAGTTCTAAAGGCAGGGGAATACAGATAATGCATGGTCATTCTCTAATTTTTTCAGTAGGAATAGACTAAAGCAAAGTTTTCAAGCCCGGAACCATGAGGACCCCAAGTCATGAGAAAACAGCTGTATGATCTCTGTAAACTGTAGACCCCAGGGCTGGCTGAAATATTCCCCAGCCTTTCATGAGTGATTACATACTCTGTGACTTGAATATATCTTAGTACTTAACTTTACCTTTTCATAAATTAAAATGAAGATTTATAGTTATTATTAAGATAGGAGAGTATTATCATGAACACTATCTATAATAAGACAAAATGAAACTCACTAGAGTGAGTTGCAAAGGTTTTAAATATTTCATCAGCTATGTGTTTTATTTCCTGGTAATTTGTTGATGGAGTTATATTGAGATGTTAGATGTATTAATTTCAAATTTGCCTAACACATGAACATTTTTAAGAATAGAAACCTAAAGTAGTAATTAGAATGTCAGTTTTACTTTCCAACATTGTGAAGTTAATTTAGTAATTAAAGGTAACAAGTCCAAATTATTTAGTAATCTTGTTATTAGTAAAAACATTTTCTCATATATTCAGAACCAGTAAACAGTTTCTAATTATTTCCCCAAATATTTTAGAGGCCTGTCAGGACAATTATCTTTTGCCATTATTCAGAAATGGAAAATAAATGATAAATTCCATGTTACTTTATTTTAAACTTCACAATTGGGGAGGTTAAAGATGGTGGAATAAGGGAAGGCGGCACATTTCAGTTGCTCTGAGATTCAGAACTCAACAAGCTGTAAGACAACTTCTTGACAAAAGAAGAAAAACAATTAGAATGCAACAAAAGAAAGACAATCAGAATGGTTGAATTGGAGGCAGCAAAGACAGGAGAGTACCAAACAGAGCTCCACGTGTCTCATCTAGTGAGTAGGAAGTAAAGCTGGGTGCCATGTTGGCAAGTTATATGGGACCTGACTACTGTAAGAACCAGTAGTTCACAGGGACCAACTCCAGCAAAGAAGAAATTAAATCTTGCAACACCAAAAAGAATCACATTCTTCTCAAAATGCTTGACAGTTATCCAGATTGCACAACCAAACCACCCAGTGAACTCCTGTGGCTACAGCTGAACTCATATGGATCAAGAAACTACAGAGAGTTTCCTGCAGGTACTTGAACAGCTACAAGAGAGCTCATAAAGACCCTGAGTTTACAAACCATTGCAGCAAAAGCCTTCACACCTTCAGGGACTTGCAAGGCAATGAATAATCCTGTCAGGGTCTATGAGTTTGCAAACTATCTCTGCAGAGGTAGGGGCAGGGGCTAAAGTCAATCAAAGCAAAAATGTGAATTAGTACACAGTTCCTTGTGATATGTGAATAAACTAGACTCAGCACCACGAGTACCAAGGATTGTGACGATCAAGGTATCACATGGTCACAGGTGCACAGAGCAGTAGTGGTGTCCCTGGAAATAAATAACCCAACAATGCAAGTCTAAGGCTCAAAATGGTACAATCTCACCCTGGTGAAGAATATAGACCATGGTATATAACACATTTTTGAGTAAATAGTAAACAACTTGTTTAGACATAACAGTATATAGCTTCAGAAACTTGTCTAGCTATATCAGCATAGGGGTCAGACCAGAACATCTGTGCTGTAGTTGATAATGGACCCTTAGAACAACAACAACCAAAAAAAATGCCTTTTCACATCTGATGGGCTTACATATATATGTATGTGTGTATATATATATATATATATATATATATATATATATATTGTGAGTGTGTGTGGTACTGGGGATTGAACTCAGGGGCATTCTTTTTTTTTTTTTTAATTTTTTTATTGTAGTATTTCATGCAATATAGCATACATCTTTGTTAAGTATGGGTTGTTAACAACATATTTGCACACAGTTCTCATTTAACCCTTTCCCCAATTCCCACCCCAATCCCCTCCCCTTCCCTCCCCCTCAGGTTCACTTCGGTGAGTGACCTTGATATGATTGTGTAATTACATCACGTGCTTGAGGGCATCCCTCTGCCCCCTGCGTCCACTACAATTAAATCAACTTCATTGTTTATCGAGGATCTCTCCTTTTCATCTGGAGATCCTCTTATGCCACATCCCCTCCCTAGCATCCACATATTAGGGAGAACATATGCTTCTTAATTCTTTGTGACTGACTAATCTCACTTAACATAATGTTTTCCAGTTGCATCCATTTCCCTGCAAAGAACATGATTTTATTC